>JARCZZ010042076.1:0-32369 GCA_030323915.1 Brotogeris chrysoptera
ATTTCCAACCAGCCCTTCCCTGTTGGTGAGCACGAGGTCAAGCATGGCACCTCTCCTTGTCGGCTCCTCTATTACTTACAGGAGGAAGTTGTCTTCTACACAATCGAGGAACCTTCTGGATTGCTTGTGCCGGGCTGTACTGTCCGTCCAACAGATATCAGGGTGATTGAAGTCCCCCATGAGAGCAAGGGCCTGTGAGCGTGAGGCTGTTCCTATCTGTCTATAGAGCACTTCATCCACCAAGTCCTCTTGGTCAGGCGGTCTGTAACAGATCCCCACAATAATGTTTCCCATCGCTGTTCTGCCTTTAACCCTGACCCACAAACTCTCTGTGGACTGCTCTCCTGTCCCCAGACAGAGTTCCATACTCTGCAGCCTATCCCTAACGTAAATAGCAACTCGCCCTCCTCGCCTTTCAAGCCTGTCTTTCCTAAAGAGCCTGTAACCTTCCATGCCGACACACCAGTCATAGGAGCCATCCCACCATGCTTCTGTGATGCCTATGATATCATACCCCCGTAGATGTGCACACATCTCTAATTCCTCTTGTTTGTTCCCCGTGTTATGGGCATTTGTATAGAGGCATCTGAGCTGAGCTCCAGTTGAAGCTGGCTCATTGGCTGGAGCAGTTGGAATATCTCTACATTGTTCTGAACATTTATTGTAGGTGCTGGCAACTGACAAAGTCATAACAGAAGCCTAAGAAGCTACAAGAGAAAACAGTGAATCTTACTCCAGTCAGTAACGAGTACAGCTTTTCAAAAGTCTCATGGGTCAGTGGTCCGTTTTCTTTCACAGTTACATAAGCCACAGTGATTTGATCTCATTCCGTTAAGTGAAAACCTCTTTATATATTCCTTTTCTTTTTTTTTTTTCCTCCTGAGGGAATGGTAAAAATTAAGCTGTTTTGGTGGATATCAAGGAATAACTAAGATTTATACCACCTTATTGTTCAAAATCAAAACATGACAATGCTTATGATACTTAATTGGAAGTATTTAATATTTAATATTTGCTATAAGATTAAAAGATTTTATTCCAATTTATATTCCCATTCATATTCTGCAACTTTATTAGAAAAAGTCTAACATTCCCCCATAATTTACTTGTTATCAAGAACTCTGTCTTTTACTTGAGGGAAAAATTGAGGGAGGATTTTTATGGTTGTGAAAGAATTCTTTCCCAAGTTGACAAAACTTACTGCTGCATATAGGTCTCACTGTTTTCATCAGTATTTATGAGATGAAAGATGTTAAGTGAAATTCTAATGCATTTTTACATTCCTACATTACCATCCTTATGCAGTTTAAGTAAAAAAAAAACCAAGCTGTCTCTCAAGGAGGAGCTGTTGGTATTGGCATACTGCTTGTGGTATTCATTGTGAGTATAGTAAAGGCCTTTTCTTTGTCAGGAATTGTACATCTTGCTTTCACTAACATAGTTGTTAAATAAGTTATTTTCAGCTCAAGGAGAACAAGTGAAAGCAATTTAAGCTAAGCCAGCCACCCTACAGTAAAATCCACTCATGTGACTCAACTATGACAAGGGCAGAAATAATTACATCAGTTCTGAATAGTCATGAGACTTGGATCTGAGTTTGGACTTGTCTGAGACAGGGCATGATTGGTTTTTTATTGGAGGGATAGTGCTGTGGCAAACTGCAGAGGTTTCCCACCTATCACTACCTGCAAATTAACTTCTCTAGAGAAAGGATGCAGGGGAGGCTTGAACCTCAGAGAATTTGCACCAAAAAGTAAACAGAAAAATCCTGATTATTTTCTTCTCCGAGTGTAACCTTATTTCTTTTCACAACAGTACAGCAGAGCTGTGTACTTATATTCTGCTTTGGCAACAAACAAAAGAAGATTTTCAGTGTTTGCCCTCCTCTTGTGTTTGCAATGGACAATTTAATCCACAGATACAAGCATGTGTGGGTGGGAAAAACTAGTTTGCAAGACCCAAATTGTTACATATCAGAAATCCAATAGAGTACATATTCTAAAAGCACTTTTACTTTAGACATTAAAGGAAGAAAATACAGTGGGGGGATATATATAATGCAATGATTAGAAAAGTTTACCAGTAATGTTAACCATGTTCAAATAATTTCAATTAAAGAAGTATTACAAATGCAGCACCCCACATATAAATGGAAAATAGTGGAGTCACTATTTCATCAGTTGTTCTGTAAGCATTTTGAGGTTGTTTTACCACATCTGGTGAGAAGTGAAAGACAGGATTTGGCGAGTTTATTTAAATTCTGAGATGGCATTATTAATAGACATATTTTCCCGAGAAAAGGACAAGGGAAAACAGTGAAAAGTTTAAGCAAGAGAAATTCTGCCTGCATGAGTGGTGAAACATAATTCACACAAATGATGATCAGGCACTGGATTAGGGGCACAGAGAAGCTGTGAAATCTCCACCTTTGGGTATATTCAAAACTCAGCTAGCCTAGGCCCTAAGCAATTCCCATGTACTTTTAAGTTTGCCCTGGATGCATGGGAAGTTAGACTACATGCTTAAAAATAGCATAATCTAACAAAGTATGTAAAAAATATTAATTTTTACGTTTGGAAGGACAGCTGGAAGTTTCTTACATGCACACACACACACTTTAATTTCACAGCCCTATCCGAGAGAGTGACAAATTACACTAAATCATAAACAGAAAATATAATTTTTATAGTTGGAAATATATTCATACAAAATAAAATAATAGAAAAGTGTGGTAAAAAACTGCTCTGGATAGGTTAGTTCTATCTTTACATAAGTATTTGCATATAAGTTCAGCATATTTATTCCCAGACTAACAAGAATACAGACCTGAGGAAACACAAAGCAGTTTGTTAAATTTCAGTGTTCTTCATTTGTCCGTTCTAATTCACAATTCTGATTACAAAAGTCACATGAAAAGACATAACTACCAGCAAGAAAAATAATTTTAAAGTAAAGCAAAGTAAACAAGCTTCTAGAGCTTTCCGCAGACCCTGAGGAAGCCTTACAAATTTGTCACTGTGTCAAGCCGAAATAATTTACAGCATTCAAAATCTCATTCCTGTGACTTTTCAAGGAAAGTAGTATTTCAGCAGAAGCACAGAATGGACTCTGCCAGAGCATCTGCAGAACTTCAGTTCTCAAGATCTTCATCTATATAAAGAAGTGGGTTTTTTAAAGATATTTCAGAAAATCAAGCTGACAGGCTCTTTGCTATTGCCAGTAACTCTGTAATAGAGCCAGTTATAAGCTAAGGGAAACCTTCTGGAGACCGGCATACTGTAATAATATTACAATTCCATCTACCTGAGATGTCTGGAAAAAAGACATGCATCATTAGAAATCAGTGGAGACTACTCATCACTTGGTAAAAGAGCACAAGTTTGAACAGACCAAGTTAAACCCTGTTCAATTCATCCATAAACTTTGTTTTTCAGACTTCAGGTGCAGATGCCAGAGGCTACCAGCAGAGTAGGAAATTACATTTAAAAAGAGCTTTCTTACTTTAAGTAATAATTCCACAGTCACTAGAATAAACATGAGCAGGTAAATAGAATGGTTCTGCAATAGCAGCCTCAACCTTCTGAAACCTAAAAAGTGTGTGAAAAAAGGAGAGCTGCTAATATATATATAATATATATTAGCAAATATATATTCGCTTATATGACAGTATGTTTTGCTTTGTGACTAATACCTATGATAACTGTATTATTGAGATGCATGCATGGTTTCATAACTGTTTACAGATGTAGGTCCAAGGTAGACAGACATGTTCTTTTAGCACAGAATATAAATCTGACTTGAGTGAGAACTTTCTCTCTGGAAGCACTCTTTCATTTGCTAATGGAGATGAAAAGTGATGAATTATTGAAATATTTCACCAGAATTTATATTGATGACCTATATTAAAGGAGAAGAACAAAATAGAGCTAATTTAATCTCAATTTTGACATTGATTTCCTGAGGAAATAAAAAAATCTGCATCAAAATTATAAAGGCAAAAAGAGAGAGCAGTTACACATATTTGATAAATGGTACCATGAAGAGCTCTGTGCTTGCAAAGCACAAACAGCCTCTGGCATTAGTGGAAATCAAATGCAGAGATCTTGATTTCTCTTCCCTTTTTCACGGTACTATGTAGCAATACTTTGCAGATGGGTTTCAAATTCCAGGAATGACTGCATATTAGCTGTTAAAAATTAATTGTAGCATACATTTTACGGGAGGTAATGAAAAGAGGAGAGGGGGAAGATAAGCTATTCGGAGATTATACCCATGCTCAACATTTGTGTGGCAAACGTTCATCTGAGTTATCTAATTCCCTCCATCAAGTTCCTTTGAGAAATATATCTTTATTATTTATAAAGATGTGCAAAGCATTTTGAAATGAAACTATTCCCTGTTCCTATGCAAAGAAATTAAAACAGGAGAAAAACTTCCTGATTGGACGGCAGGTATAAGTGGTAAGCAATTTTTCTAATAGGAAGAAAAGCAGAAATCAGTGCAGAAGTCAAAATCAGATTTCTTCAAAAACTAGCTGGAAAGTTGCTACATGAATGTATGTGGTTTATACTTTGCTACTTAAGACACTGGATGTCTTATAAATGTACTGCATTAGGAGTCCATAAACATATTTATCTGCATTATAGAAGGTGCCAACCCTTGGAGGCTTTAGACAGAAATTTACTGTCAGCTTTCCAGAATCTTGAAACACATATCAAACAAAAGGAAAAAGCAACAGCTGAGTTTTCTGTTGCTGGTGTCTCCGAGACAGAGCAGTTTAATGATTCATCATTGAATATTACCTCACAAAATGTCAGTAAGAGCAGAGATGACTCAATGTGCTAGCGGTCCTGCTTGGTGCCTCCTCTCTTACTGCTCTCCCAGGACCCCACAGCCCTGATCAAAGGGTCTGCAGTCACAGATGTGCCAGAACATAAGTACACCAACGACTGTGTCAAAGATCACTGAAACTGCAGTAAATATTCTCATTACATTTGTTACAGTTTACAGCTCTGAGCCTACCCCTTTAGAAATTTTTATCAGGGAAAAGACTTTGCTTGCACAGGGACAGCCTCACCCAACATCCTACTATTCCGACAGTGGCTAAGAGCAAATGCCTAAGAAAGATTGTAAGAAAGCAAACGTATTTATTCTTTTCCATATAGTCAATCAGTCACAATTACTCTGGGGTGCAAGAAATTCATAGAATCATAGAATGGCTTGGGTTAGAAGGGACCTTCAAGATAATCTAGTGATCTCTATTTATAAATTGTGGGGTTTGAGGTAATATCTTTGTGATTAACAGCTCTTTTTTATCTATGAAGCTTTCCAGTTGCTTTTCTACATCCATTTAAATATTGTAAACATTGACCCTTGCAATGCATTGAGGCAGAGCTCTCTGGTTTCACTATACAAACACAAAGAAAAATCTCCTCTTTTTTCTTACGTCTTCATAATTTCATTTTATAGCCCTGATTTATTGAAAGCAAACCAATACTTGAATGACAAACTCTAAAATAATCATTCCCTCTTCATCTTTTCCATGCATTGCTATCATGTTTCCCTTCTGTCTTCGCTTTGCTAGCCAGAAAATTCCTAGCCTTTTTCTCATACTTGCTCTCTCTCAGCACTTGAATGGTCTTTGTATCCCACACACACACACAGAGAAGGCCCTATTTGTGTTCCAGCATAGGATCCTTAGTTTAGGTGGTGAGCTCAGAGGAAATCAGGCACAATTTCACTAGCACCCTCTCCTTTTGTTGGAGGTATACCTAGATATGTAACTGTTGGTGGCTTGTTCAAATAAACGTTTCCTGATTAATCAAACACTAGCCTGCAGGCATCTTCACGGCTTGTCAGTGAATAACCTTACCTGCCATGCAGTGTAAATTGTAACTTTTCTGCACAGACAGAACTAACATTTATGGGCATCAGATGACGATCTACTGACAATGCTGCTAGTTAACTTTTTATGATCGTTCCTTTTGTGGAGCTAATATCTTCTGAGGCCAGTGGTGAAGGATGATCTTTGCTCCTAAATACAAAGAACTAGGCAATCCTGATTTGCAAATAAAGCTCTTCCCTCTACCTTTTTGCAAACCAGCACACAAGCTTCCCTGCAGGAAGTTCACACTAAGGAATTCATGCTCATGTACACAGCGGGATCTACATCCTAGATGATTCAAAAGCAGCTATCCTAGCAGTGGGAAAGAGTCTGACAACTAATGGAAATATTCACTTCCTCTAACAGTTCAGCTTTTGCCAGCCTAAGTGTGTTATCACTATTTTCAATGAAAAATACAACTCACAGTGAACATTCTTTACTACTGGCTAGGTTGAAAAGCTGCAGACAGAATGTACCCACCACATTCAGGTGGATCTCCCAGTTCCCTATCAGTGACTTGCCCTTGAAAAATCGATCCAGACTGTAAGGGTTTTATTCCAATTTCCCAAAGGATCTTTAATGCACACTTGACAGCTCTTTAGGTATTTAGACATCATTAGAGAAACATCGATACTCCTTTCCACTGTCCCCCAACCTTTGTTTCCATTTGAATTATCTGACCAGTGTTCTATTTTTAGTGTTTTGAAGGATTAGAATATCACAATCTCTACTCCAGCACACAGCAGTAAGATGGTGGGAGTGTGGAATGCCAGATCAGACTACTGATTACTCTAAAACACTGTCCTTTCTCTGCTTAACATCAGATTTTAACTTCTCTGTGTGAAAGCTTGAAACCTCCCTTGCCTGCAGAGGAATTTTTTGTTCTTTATCTGCTAACTAGAAAGTGATGGTATACGTTAATCAAATGCTACCTACAGCCAACAAAGAATATTTTCACCCTGAACTCTGTTAGCCTTCCACTAATGCACTGATTTTCAAATACATGTTTTTCTATGTTTGACAGTACCATTGCAGAGATAGATTTTGGGTAGACCATCTCTTAGCACACCAGACACCAGAATTTCGGGCTCCCTTGAAACTTCTTCAATTGTCCAAAACTGGAACTTGATCTACACACTCTTCACTCTAAGTATAATTTAAATTTAAGAGCTTTGTATAAAAAGAGAATACAGGGGTTTCTGATGATTAAGTAATCCTATCACTAAGCTATTAAAAATAAGTGAATCTCCTGTTCAAATAAATGCTAACCTAACAGTAGGAAAGGGTAAAATTTCTCTCTTAAACCAAAGGTATATTGAGGTAATCACTGTTTCAACAATACACCTCTCTTCAGAAAATGCAGTCTGGTTGTCATTGAAAATGAAGCAGACCACAGACAGTTCTGTTTGACCACCCCATAAAAACTGTTCATCCTTTCAATTTCAAAAAGAAACAGAAGCTTTGCAGACACACAACACAGTTCAGACTAAGGAATTTGAGAACACACGAGGGTATGACATTTTAGTCTAAAACTTATAGTCTATCCATTTGCTCCAGTGAGTGCCCCATTTCTATCCCCACTAACTGTTCAGGTCAGCTCAGCTCACTTACTGTTTAGCTCAGTTCTTTTCTGTAAAAAAAGGCCATATTCTATTAAGAAGCCAAAAGGACAAATTGCTGGTAAGAGCACAAATCCGATTTTAATATGGCACAACATTTCAGGAAGGCCCGCAAGAGTTAACCTAAAAGTTTACCAACTTTATTTTCTTTCCTGAAAGTCCTGGGGACATAATACCACAAGCTTTCCTCACTGTAGCAATACAGATGGAATTGATGAAAAATAAAGTTATAAAGTACAACAAAGTAAGGATTGCCTGTGAAATAATTCTACCAAAGATTAAAGGACTAGGAAGAAATTAGTTCTCCTAGGAAACTGACTACATCAGATGCATCTAAATTTACCTGGAAAGCAGAATGTTCTTTGCATGACAAGAATTCATAGACATTCATCAGAGTCATGCTATTTTATTAAAAATAAAGTACAGTATCCCTCAAGCAATATCAAGATCCTATGGACCAGCAGCTTTATTCTAAGTCCAAAAATTTCAATATCTTTATTACCCAAATGTGCATATTGAAGCAAAGTTATCTTTGTTTATCTACAGACACAGTCTTCCCAGACAATTCTTTCCTTTTATGAGAGACCATTTAGTGAAAAACAGGTCTTTCACTGTCTTATGGACTCAGTGACCACACCTATGAACCCCAATGATATTTCTTAGGAGGTAAAGGGGAAGATCTGCAATGGTGAAGATCACTTACTAGCTTTAAAAAAAATAACAGCTTTAAATTTGAAGAGATGTAGTGAGAGAATTGGACTAACCATAAAATGTCAGATGAAAGATCTGTCTGTTTCAGTATGCTGTACTTGGTAATGACGAGTGGATTCCTAGTGGCAAGTAGAAAGAAAATGAGAAGAACATATTTCCCAAGTATTGCCTCACAGCTTTCAGTTGTCTTGAAATTTCCTGAACCACAGTGGGCATCCATCCAATTCAAGCCCTAGGTCATTTTTTCTTCTATTAGTGCATCTAATCAGCATTGAACACCAGCAAACTTTCAGCATCTGCAACAGCCTCTGGCAAGGAATTACACAGATTAGCTCTGTAGTTTGGGAGTTTTTTTACTTTATTTTCAACCTGCCATAAGCAATTTCAGTACATACACATCAAGTATTAGAGTACCGATGGAGAACAGTCCTGGCAGCTTAGGGTTTTGTCTGCCAAAATTCTTAAACTTCACCACTGTTTTATGCACTCTTGAATCCACTGAACAGATTATTTTAGTCTTTGAACCTAAGTTGTCTAATGTAACAGATATTGGGATAATCTGCTTCCTTAGACAAGGAAATTCCTCTCAATAGATTAATTACTTTGAAATCTCTGTCATTTTTTTGCTAAACTTTAATTATCTGAAAATGTTCAGTAACCACCATTATATCTACATAATTGCAGTTTAACTGTAATTAGCTGTTGCTCTAACAAGAAGATTGGTTGGAGCAATTAGAGCAGTTCTTGGTTTTGATCTTCACCACTTTAAAATCTTTCCCAATACTAGTAGTATTGACTTGACAATTATTTCCTGGAAGGACAAAGTCACCTATTATTTCCATTGTTACTATTTGGTGCTTTTTTCACATTTTCTCTTGAATCTACATTCAACTTCTAAACTTTCATGGGAAAGTCCATTCCTTTAATCAAGTGAATTAGTTACACATACCTCCCAGTGAGCTGCTTTCCTCTAATTTAAAATTTGACTACACAGCTGTGTAACACTACACTGGTCATTTAGTTTATCATGGTCTTTCAGGATCTCAGGAAACAGCTTTAGGTGAATCACATAGCAGTAGAGCTGCCTTGACAATCTAGAGTTAAGCAAGGCAAGACTGTATTTTTAATATAAAATAAATCTCTCTCTGCAAGTCTTACTTCGATAAGATAGCCCCATTACTAATATATGACACATATATGAGTAATATATATATACACACATATACTGTGTCATATGGAAACTGTACATGCTGGGATAAGCAATTTGGTTTGGGGAAAAAGGGGAATCATGGTAGGAAATTGAAACAAAGAATGCAAGAAAATAAAAACTGCTCCGGTCTCACTGGCCTCAGTTATTGAAGAAACAATCTGGAATCTGCTAAGTACAGGGTTAAAAGCATTGTTGTTTAGTGTACCAGTGTTGGGGTTTAATCCCAGCCAGCCAGTAAGTACCATAGAGCAGCTCATTCACTCCCCATCACCACTCCATGGAATGGGGAGGAAAACCGGAAAAAAAAAAAGAAAGTAAAACTTTCGGATTGAGAGAAAAAACAGTTTAATAAGGGAAATAAAATATAACAATACAAGCTGCTCAGGGAGGGTGTGGAGCCTCTCTCTCTGGAGACATACGAAACTCTCCTGGATGCATTCCTGTGTAACCTGCTCTCGGTGGCCCTGCCTTGGCAGGGGTGTTGAATTAGATGATCCCTTCCAACCCTTATGATTCTGTGAATAATACCAATTCAAAATACAATTACAAATGAAAAAGGATATAACAAAAAGAGAGAAAGGAATAAAACTCAAGAAAAACAAGTGATGCACAATACAATTGCTCACCACCTGCTGACTGGTGCCCAGCAAGACCCCAAGCAGCAACCAGCCTCTTCTGGCCAAATTTCCCTAAATATTGGAGCAGAGGAGCACAACAGCATTCCAGCTGAAAGTACATAAAACCCACAAATGAACTACCTGAAAATGGTACATGCAAGAGGTTCCAGAAAGGACATGAATGAGCATTTGACTTTGTCACAGTCAAGTGATACATTTAAGTTTCAAATTCATAAATCCATCTCTGATCCCAGCGTCTTTGAAATTCATAAGCTTTGTTACTTCTCTGATAGTTGCTCTGAGCTGTCGCATCAGTGCCATGCAAAGAAGAGTTCCCTACCTTGGATGCTTTTGCATGACAAGTCAACTTTGAATGGGTTCTCTTTGAGAATATATTATAAGCACATTTTTTTTCTACATTTCTGTTACCCTAGATTTTCTTCATTACAACCGTTTTTCATGTAAGCCTCTTCCTAACAGCATATGTGAGGTTTTTATATGGCATCACTAAGAGCCTCCTCAGCTATATAATTTACTTTTTTTTTTGACAATATTCACCTTGCGATTTTCTCATATTATAATGTCATGCTTTCTTAAAATAACCATTTTATTAGCTGCTTCAACTAGCGTGAGCATCTCTCATTCTAGTACTACCTACAGATTTCATTACGCCATTATCAGTACCCTCTCTGAGTGCTTAAACAAGGAGACATTTAATAAACCTGTTCCTAATACAAATTTCCAGACAGATTGCTGTTATTCACTGCCTGTATCATTCACGGTTCTGGCTAGCTTAAAATATATTACTGTACCCTATTCAAACCAGTTCAGACTCAGTTAAGATTTTATGGGAAAAACTAATCAAATTTCAAGCAGCTTATCTTTTTGTGTCCCTACTTTTTATACTTCTATCCAGAAAAAAATCACATTTTGATTGTCCAGGTCAATCCTATTTATAAAAAGGAGACGCATAACAGTGTTTATTTTAGTCTACAGAGGTACTACTAGATATACCTATTAATATTTTTCATATGCTGAATCACAGTGAAACTCAGTACCACTAAAAGAGCTTCCAGAAACCATCATTCCTATCGAGATTTCAAAAGGTCCTGCCTGACTCTAAAAGTTAGAACAACTTAACTAAAAATCAGCCTTAAAGCTGACTTAGTTGAATCATTATATATTAATGGCAAACAGCCTTAAGTATCAATTGCAAATGAATTGCAATTTCACATTTACCTCCTAATAAGTAAACTGATACAGAACAGATTTAAACCACAGCAGGTATTCCACATGGCTTTGAGCCCATTTCATTGCAATACTTTAAAATCAGATGTAGTTGTAATAAAGTTATCAGCTATTCTTTCTCCTTTCTCATCTCTATCATACATGATTAAATATCTAGGCCTTCCCTTCCTTGAATCACAGGGATTAAAGTCATCATGGCAATGGGGTTTGGACAGTAATTACAGATCACTTCAGTTGTATCTTCTACCCTTATCTTTAACCCTACAACCTACCCCTTTGCCTAGTCCTTTACTACATTTCTCTTCACTAGTCTCTAAAGCAAGCCCCTACCTTGAGACTCCTAAACCCTATCCACTTGCGTTAACCTCCTAACCCTAACCTGTTTGGCCACTGGGAGGCAGATGAAGTGCAAGGACTTTGAGGTCATGGGCAAAAGAGAAATCCCTGCTGCTCCAGTTAATTCCTAGCAATGGTGCATACCAACTTTATGCAAAATGGCCTTAATCTCTTTGGATGCGTGAACAAACATGGTGTAGGATTCAGGCAACATCTTCCCAAGGTCAGTGAAAGACTTTTCTTACATTGTAGTTAGAGTAGGAACCTTGCACTTGCATTTCTTGAAATAACGCAAATGTGTCCAGTTCCCTTAGCTTTCCATTTGTCACATGATTATATTTTCTCTACTTATTCCATGTTTAATGGAAAAGAGGGCACGATTGAATTCTGTGTTGCTTCAGTGGCTGCACTGCAGAAAAAATTATATGTTTGGGAAGCAGCTGCTAATCCCACAATGACATATCCATTTTACAGCAATTAACACAGATGTGGATGAAGTGGTCTATAACATAATCTTATACATTAAAATTATACAGCATTTTTAACTGTATTTAGTCTATATATGATCTGATTTGTGATGTGAAATGGTTATGAAGCACTAGTTGTTCTTTCCAAACCTATGCATTCACTTCAGTGCTGAAAATATTTTTTTCCCCTTGAAAGGGACTTGAACTTCAAAGCATAATTTCAAAATGCAACTAAGGTAATGAACAATGCAAGAGATTGAGGGAAGTGATTCTCCCCCTCTACTCCACTCTCAAGAGACCCAACCTGGAGTACTGTATCCAGCTTTGGGGCCCCCAACATAAGAAGGACGTGGACCTGTTGGAATGAGTCCAGAGGAGGCCACAATGATGATCAGGGGGCTGGAGCACCTCTTCTATGAAGACAGGCTGAGAGAGTTGGGCTTGTTCAGCCTGAAGAAGAGAAGGCTCAGGGGAGACCTTAGAGCAATCTTCCAAAATCTAAAGGTGGCCTACAAGAAATCTGGAGAGGGACTTTTAATAAGATCAAGTAGTGATAGGACAAGGGGGAATGGCTTTAAACTGAAAAAAAAAAGATAGATTTAGATTAGATATTAGGAAAAACCTACAGAGTTCAAATAGGAAATCCTTTCCCTATTTCCCTGTGTTTCCCAATTTGTATTTTAAGAGGAAGATATGTTTTAAGATGAAGATGAGCATAGATTCAGATTAGAAATTAGGAAGAAATTCTTCACTGTGAGGGTGGTAAGACACTGGAGCAGGTTTCCCAGGGAAGTTGTGTCTGCCCCATCCCTGGTAGTGTTCAAAGCAAGGTTAGATGGGGCTTTGAGCCCTCTGGTGTGGTGGAAAGTATCCCTGCCTATGGCAGTGGAGTTGGATCTAGGTGATGTTTAAAGTCCTTTGCAACCCAAACCATTCTATGATTTTATGAAAATATTGCAAAAATAGAAGTGACTGTGTCATGCAGAAAGATGCTGTATAGACACCATACTTATAGAAAGTAACAATGTTTCAAAACATGTAAGAACTTACATGAAAATATTCTTTGTCTCAAGACACAATGTGATCTAGACAGTGACTTGGCCTATTTAATCAAAAAAGTTCATGCTTTGATGTATTGCAAAGACTTTCTGCAGTATGAAAGCCAGCTAACGTTCCATAAATGCATAGTGTCTATGTATGCTTCAGATATCCTCTTTGTTCAGGACAAGAAGAATAGGAATTTTTCCTAAACTGTAAGGAATTGAATAGAGCGGGTATTATCAGTGTGTGCCTTCTAACAAAATATTGGACCCAGGCTTAACAATGAACAGGTTGTTTAATGGATGAAATTTCTACTTTCTATTGACTTTCAGTTAGTAAGCAAAGAGTGAACTGATCGGGAGGATGGAAAGAGAGGAAGAAAATACAGAAGTAATAATAGTAACTTTTCTAGAATTCCAAGAGACAAATCTTAGAATTCTAGGCCAGGCACAATTTATATATATGGACCAGGTGTAAACTACATGTACATCATTGATTGTAGTGGAGATGCTTTGATTTAAAATACCCAAGGATCTCATTAAAAGAAAGAAGTCACAAATTTCCAGATTTCTTCCCGCAGTATCTCACAAAATTCCTTTTTCTTCTGCGAAGACAGAGAAAGACACTTTAGGAACATGCTTATTTTAAAGGAGTGATAAATACAGAGATAAATAAGTCATAGTCTAAGAAATCCTCAAGACACCATATTCCTGCTGCAAGAGCCATGGATTAAATTAATAAATAGTGCTGTATGACAACCAGATGGTTCTGAAAGAGAAAATAAAAGAGAAAAATGAATCATTGCACTCTCTAGAGGACTAAGACACCAAATACTTACTCCAATGCATTAGTTAAATTAATGAGCTGTAAATGTGTCCTCCCCTGCCGCCCCCACTCAGAAATTCCACCAAATTCTCCTGTTAACGAAGGAGTCCTAAACAGAAAACTGCAGCAGCACAGCACTCTTTCTGCCATAACACCCCATTTTCCAACACCCAGTCCTATTCAAAGACTGACTCCACTCTGAAAATACTCTGCGTTCTAAAAAATATATAGATTTTAGGCCTAATCCCACAAACATTCAACATGTGCATCTGCTAGATTCAATGTGACATTAATAAAAAAAGATTATGCTTGTGTACGTGTGCTCATAGGATCATGTCTGTGGGTAAAGCGATAGAAATAGTTAACGAAATGGATTCAGGTATTATGGCCCTGGTCTGGCTTAAGCCCTGGGAACTGGGAAGAGAACACCAGGTCCCGCCTAAGCCTTGGGAACTGTAAAGACAACAATGAAGGGTAAAGATCGGTTAGCAAAACAAAGCAGACAGTTTGCAAGATAAAGCAGGATGTGCATCTCAAAGACAGACCAGACAATGTGAATATTTGTAACCCTTAGTAGTTTTGCTAAATCGATATGATAAGGGAGTGAGAGAGTGGAAAGTTACTGTTTAGCACTTAGTAGACTATAAAACGGATGCAAGATGTGAAATAAATGATTTCGTTTGTAACTAGAAACGAGGTCTGTGCCTTACATCTCCAGGCATGTCCTCACTAGTGAAATTAGGTTACTTTTATAGCACGTAGTGATTAGTCCCAACTTTATAGCTTACGAGAATTGCAGGGGTTGCAAGGTGAAGTTGCAGATGTTTCACAGAACATGGCTTAAGCAAAATTACATATTTTCACAAGATGTGCACTGAAAATCCCTAGCATGTCATGATGCAGAACAAAGCCCTGAAACCTGGCAGCATTTGTGACTTGCTACAGATACCTAGGGTCACAAGTCCCACATGCTCCACAGACAAGATAGAATTTGATAGCAAATGTATCCAAAGATTGTACCAGGACCATTCAGGTGTTACTTCTGGCTGCATCAAGATACTTAGAAGAAGGACAGACAAAGTTAATCAGAACTTAAAAGTTAATCAGGCCTTCTGGCAGCCTGGTCATTACAACAATCAATGGCAGTAAGAATTTAGGTGGGTTTTTTTCCCAGAGCATTACAAGGAGCATCAAAAGGCTGAAGCATACTTAGAATTAAAAGAATGTTGTAAATGGCGCATAAGGAAGTATCTGTTAATACTGCCTTTAAATATGCTTTTGGCTATACTTACAGAAGCTCCACAAATAAGTTAGATTTTAACAGCAATATGGAGTATTACCAAAATATTAACATCTAATAAATACTGATCACAGCAGGAATTTTCAATTGCCATAATTACTCAAGTAAAGACCATTAGTGCTGCTTCCTCCCAGCTAAAACATCAAAGCATCTTTTACTCAATTTCATTTGCTTCAGACTCTAGTGTCAGTGTCTTACTTAATCTTAATTTATCCTTCATCCAATTTCAAATTGTCGTTTATTTCCAGAAATTAATGCCATAATCTCAGAATAGCAATGCGTACAGCTACGTATAGAGTGCCAATGATAAAATGGGGAAGGACATTCAAAGGAACTATAAACATAGAAATTTCATTCTTTTACGGTCTCTCTGGGCCATCTGTCAGCTACTGACTTTTTTTCCCTTTGTATCAGGTCAGGTTTAGATCCTAAGATAGTTTTGTTTCTTGAAGTCTTAAAGGCATAAAGATGTAATTAGTATGTTTCATGGACCGATAAACTTGCTTGAATCAGAACTGTAATTTATTTGAACTCCAGGTAAGGCCAGAATTTTTTCTGTAAAAAACCTTTTTCTCACTCTGCTGGTGGTGTCCGTCTGCTTCAGGAACAGCCATGTAAATAGGTTTTGAACTCTTCAGCAAGTGAAACCTTGAGAGAAATTACTCCGGATACAAAATCTTCCAGCCTTGACACTTGCTAGGGTTCACTTGCATTCTTACTTAAAAAAAAAAATCATCCCTAATGCTGCTGGAGTCCAGGTCAGAAGCAGAAAAACAGGATTACTGAATAAAGGCACTCATTTCTGCTTCCCTTTCTAACATGAAATCATTTCTTCAAAGAATCCTTTTTTATTTATTTGGTTTGACATCTAAAGTTAAGCCTCAATAGCAAGAAATGCGTGAAATGGCAGAAATTGCTGCTAGTCTTTCATAGGTTGTCAGAGCAACTGGATTTTTCACCAAGTACAGCCCTGATGAAACAAACATGTTTTGTTTTCTCAAAACAAAAGATGTGCCATGGAGATATATTTGATATCAGATACAAAAACTGTAGCTTTACTTGCCGAATCGTCTCTGAATGCACCCAGAAAGATGTGAGAGTTCAGACTCACTCAGGATAACTGACCTCTGGATCCTCTCCCTTGAAACATCATCAAAACCCCTGACTGAGTAACAGAAGCAGGCCTGTTGGTTTTCGGCTGTTGTAAATACTCCCATCCCTCTCCTGGTCTCATAGGTGGCTCACCTGCACATGTTTCTTGTCAGATGGTACAAGGCAGCAAATATCCCATGAGGAAGAATCTAATGATTCCAAGCTACAAGAACCAGAGCAATCCGAATTCACCATCTGTTGAGAGGTCAGTGAAAATCTCAGTGCTCTGAGAAGGAGGTGCAGAGTTCCTGATACAATTAAAGATCCTATGAAGATTCAGACTCTCTACTAGACTTTTGCTAAGTTTTGGGTTTGGAGCTATTTTTCACCCCCCAAAGGAGAAAAACACTCTTATGAGAGACAGATGCTGAATGTTTTCCCACTGAATACTGCAGCATTTTAAACCTCTGTGACTGTATGATATATAATAGGCATACCATAGGTACCACAGCTCTGATAAACTGTATCTTTCATGATGTATTTTTTCCATGTTCACTCTAAGCACCGTCTTTAACTTCGTTGCAGAAATACACGAGTTGATTAAACAACTCCTATCAGCTCTTTTTCTTCCTGTTCAGTCAATTATGTTCCAGTTCTAAGGAATAAACAATTGAAAAGGTGTATTGCCCAAATATACCAAAATAAATGCTCTTTATGTCTAAGGGTAACCATTCTCTTTCATGACCCCCAACGCATATGAAGTCATTAGCCCTTTGAATTTGCAACCTCTTCCCTCCCAGGCAATGCTTGTTTCTGCACCCTGGAGAAGAGAAAGCTCTTTGGAGGCCCTATAGCCGCCCTGTAGGCAACATAAAGGGCGCCTACAAGAAAGCTGGGACTTTTTATAAGATCAGGTAGTGACAAGACAAGGGGGAATGGCTTTAAACTGAAAGAAGATAGATTTAGGTTAGATGTTGGGAAAAAATTCTTCCCTGTGAGGGTGGTGAGACACTGGCACAGGCTGCCCAGAGAAGCTGTGGATGCCCCATCCCTGACAGTGTTCAAGGCCATGCTAGATAAGACTTTAGGCCACCTGGTCTAGTGGAAGGTGTCCCTGCCCATGGTAGGAGGGCTGGAACTAGATGATGTTTAAGACCCTTTGAAACCCATATCATTCTATGCTTCCATGGTATTTAATCAATCATTGAATAAAATAGAGATCAGCACTGCAGTATCTATCTGAACACAGATGATTCAGACAAATGCTCTCATTGCTGGTCTACCCTCTTCCAGTTTTGCTGCTTCTTCAGTCCTTTAGTGGACACTGGCTCAACTGCAACAGAGGAGTGCCAAGTCCAGAGCACCCTTATGGTCCAGACCTTTAGGAAGTTGGAGGCAGATTTGATTTACTACAGAGCCCAGTAAGATACAGGATTTCACAGCAGCTGCACACTTTGTAGATGAGGACTCATCCAGCTGGCTACTATGTGGTCAGCAGTAACAGAAACATGACTGAAAAGCAGAAATTCCCTTACAAACTAGAGGCATTATTTATGCCTTATGATTAACAGTAACACTTAGGATAACACTCTGGGTTGTAGAACCAAGTAGAAAAGAGAATTTCTCTGATGTTCTGTGGGAGTTGTATAATTCCTACAGAGACATGAATTTCCACACACTTGCCACTTGCAGCTCTTAGAGTTATGCACTCCCCGTAATTAACAATTCCCTAGAGCTATATCTATTTTTAACCACAAATCACATTTGCATTTAATGCAAATCACTTTCGTATCCTATAGATGCTTTTGCTGACCCTTGAGATAGGGTCATGGAAATGCACAGGATGTCTTCAAAATCCCAAGGGTGGTAATTTTGGGTGAGCTACAATAGAAATGTCATAGTCTTCCCAATTGCAAAAGTAGATGAAATAACCTTATCTTCACCAATATAAAGAGCACTAGAACTGCAGTAACTTTTGGTATGGAAACTACTTTTAAATCTAGTCAATTTAATATCAAAGTAATATAATTCAATGCATCGTAGAACTTGCCAGTCAGTAGACACTCACTTTAAAAAGCTCAGTCTATTCCCTTTGTACCTTCAAAAATAAGTAGATAAAATTCAGCCACAGATACATTCATAAATTCAATAAACCACTGACACTAAACTTTCATAGAATCTCAAAAAGAGAAGGGGTAAATCAAATTTAGATACTCTCTGAATGGAAAGAAAAAATGTTCCCATTCAGGGGATATCTGCATTCAATATTTTTGAAGAATAAACACTTTAGCTAAGCACCATCATAAGTAGAATAACAAAATATGATAAAATAAACCGAACAGGCAGACCTCAGCACCCAGGGAGAGATACTTTTGATGCAATATTTGCAGAAAAATCCCTAGTGTAAGAAAGAATTCAGTTAATGAATTACGTTTATGTCATTTAGTTTTTCCCTTCAAAAAGAGATGAAAATGAGTCACCATCAGACAAAACCAGCTAGTGCAGATGAGCACCTGGTTCATGCAGAGAATAAGATCTTCAGTTGCAGAAGGCACGGCAGTACATAGTGATGTGCATATCACATTTTTATTCTAGAAACTACTACAATATTAGCCTCCATACTTTTCTTTGAAAAGAAATCAAAACACATGAAGAGATGGTGCCCATGCAGCAATTTTAATAGAATACACAAGAAATAGTGCTAATGTATTTTTCCTGGTAGTCCGGTTTTCGTACTCTGTGTTGGCTTCAAAGAATTTTTCAAAGAAAAGTATTGAAGATAAATAGCTGCCCAAGGTCAGTGGGCAATCAAATGGCAAAGTTTTCTGTACAACCCTGGGCTCCTAGCTTCATGTTGTCAACAAATTTTGGGCCACTCTATTCTCCTTACATACTTGTTTCATATGGATATGTTGTCATCTTGTCATAGAATAAAATCATATAATGTTTTGGGTTGGAGGGGACATCTAGTTTCAACTTCTCTGCCATGTCCCTCTTCTCAAACATCATGCTGCTCAGTAGATGCCCATTTACCTTCCTGGCAGCTCCTATGTTGATCACAGTCTTCCATTGGAATTATTCATCACTCCTTGCCTTCAGAGCAGAGCTATGGACCTAACACAGCTAGTTTCAGCTGAAATTAGCACCAAAACCCATCCTGATCTTTGCCAGAATAGAAGCTGGATGCAAATTAAGAGACAGTTACTCTCTGCTACAGTTCTTCCCAAAGGAGCTACATGAAAAACGGTACTGAACAGAAAAGAAACTAGGTCTTATAATAAAAATGTACTCATGAGCATAGTAAGGCTCTCAGGAATCAGAAAGACAACCGGTTAGAACCATTTTTCTTTTCTCTTATCCCTCACAGCCATCTTCTAGCTATCCCTATAGTTTTCCAGAAGACTGTGGTGGAGAGTGCCAATGGTTACACAGGACGCATCCTTGAAACACCTCCAGGTGCTTTATTAACTCTTTTGTAGGACTGGCAGCTGCCTTTGTACTCTGCTTCAAGTTCCGAGTTTCTTTTTCAAGTCCTTATTTACAAACAACTTTTCAGACAATCAGCTCAAGGAATGAAAGCTGCGAGAAGCATGTCACTTCAGCTGTAGCAGCAGCATACTGTGTTACTTCTTTTTCTTTTTCTATTGGCCAACAAAGGCAGGGATGGAAATGAATTTAAATCTGGCTTATTTCTTAAACTAAAACAAGAAAATAAAAACGGTATTTTATAGCCGTTTCCACTGTCACTTGAAGTTTCCAAATCCTGCTTTCA
The DNA here is from genome assembly GCA_030323915.1 of Brotogeris chrysoptera. Taxonomy (NCBI): domain Eukaryota; kingdom Metazoa; phylum Chordata; class Aves; order Psittaciformes; family Psittacidae; genus Brotogeris; species Brotogeris chrysoptera. The sequence goes on from JARCZZ010042076.1 coordinate 20,123, forward strand.
GTATTTTTGTTAGTTGTGTTTCTCTAAGCAAATCTTACACACCAAATTTCTGCAAGTAATTGTGTTTGTACAGATCCCCACCCCACAAACAAAACACATGCAATCATCTTTGCTGTTGAAATAAAGGCTAATTCTAACAACGACTTTCATAACTTGAAACTGTAAGCATGACAGAAACATGATGAACAGATACCATCATTTCATCACATTGAAGGAAAAGACCTTTATAAAGACCTTCTTCAACTCCCCTTCTGTCTTCAAAGTATACATTTTCAATAAAAATGCCTAAAACTGTGTTTGGTTGCTACAGTTGGGAGTTTAGCCTGACTTCATTTCACTTGTTACTGAATACTAAATATTCTTTTCTGTGCTCTGTACTCATTGCTCTTTTTCATTGCCCTCTATTTCTCCCTAATTATGTATCTGTGGAAACAGACACCAGAAACGCAGCTCCCATTTGATTCTGTGCTATTTCGTGTTTAGCCTGTAATGTGTTGCTTCAAATGCAAGACAAACCTTTTCTTCGAATACAAATGTGTCTTCTGGAATCATTCCTCTTGAACACAAAAGGGGTAAAACCACAGCCAAAGCAATCAATGACTGCTAAAACTCTAAGGTTCTGTTATCTTGGCTGGACATACAAATGGATAGGTGCTAAACCAGCAAAGCAATTGTTTTTCAGAAATTTTGAAAGATTGTATGTTCCAATACAAGTCCTTTAAAATTCATTGTGATTTCTTATCAATCAACATTATTTTATATTTGAAAATTTGACACCTAAACCAAATGTTTTTATTTTGATTTCCTGCAATTTCCTGTGGATTAAATGAAGAATATTTTAAAGCCTTACAAATTCACTGTCAAGCCTTTTATGGTCCAGAAATCAAGGGGGATTAGTTTTTCTTCCTGGTCTTTGTTTAAGAGAAAACTGAAGTAAAAACCTACACTTTATAAAGCAAGGGAGAGAGAGAAATTGATTCAGGCACTGCACAGATCTCAGCATCAGTATTTTATGCCTTTCGTGTCACTGTATGGAGAAGTGGAGAAAAAGCTGAGGAGAAATAAACAAACTGTATAAGAATCCATCCAAAGACATTTTCTAACAAACAGCATTGCCACCAGCTTGAATCAACCTGGAAAACACAGATCTTTCTCTTTAGTCTCCCAGTTATTTTCTAACATGAGGCTGTTTCAGGCAGCAACAGCACAGAAAAGGTGAACAATGGGAAGTCATCTCTTTTGAACTGTCAAAAAGAAGGCCTATGCTGCTGATTGAGCCGAGTACAAATAAGACAGAAAATGGCTTCAAAGGCAGTATCATGACATATTCAGAAAATGCAGCTTAAGAGGTATTGAGGCTCAGGCTCAGATTTACCACAGAAGTTTTAATTCAGAGTATTAATTCAACCTCTGACCCACAAGCAGCACCTGTCTATACAACAAAGCATGCCAGAGAAACAAAGTGAGATGAGTAACTTCAGACAAGCATGACAGTTGTTACCACGTGCACACAAAGACTCTTCTGTCTCACCACTGCTCCCTGGGCAACGTATCTCTATCTCCTGTTCACTCCTGCAACCTTAACAACAATACTCTCTGCGCTCACTGGTACAGTTGTACTTGAGTGAAACATGCAGCTGAGTAGTCTTAATACTCTTCTATGGCAGCACCATGAAGGGAAAGGATAGCCAGTGTTCTTGAAACATAAGCCTAAATAAGAAGTATTTTGCATGGTTTTGCCACAGGGTTTAACGAATGCTACTTAACTTTCCCGTTTATGAATGGAGCTAAGAGACATCTGATTGCTGGCATATTTATAAAGGAAAATTAATGCCTTCTAAGAAAACAAACAAATTACAAAGCACGGTAATATCTAGCAAACATCAATGCAAAGTTGCTGCACATAATGGACTGGTAAAGTCAGAGAAGCAGTTTGCTAGCTTTTAGGAGAACAAATACAAGAGACGTGCAAAACTGCTGCATTCACTTTCTGGTGACATCTATCAGAAACCAACACATTAAGAAATCTTCTTTAAAACTTCTTCTGTAATCTAGCACTCTGATTACAATGCTTATTTAAGACTCTGAAACACTGTGGACGTGGGGTGATATAGAAAAATACATACACAAGTAATGTCCAACTAGGCTTATATTAGCAATATCTGCTCCAAGCAGTGCAAATAAAATGGGTGACTTAAGAACTTGGTGTTTTCTTCTTCGCCCAAGTCAGTTTCCTCAAATATTCCCCATCCTGGTCCATTTTTAGTCACCCATCTCTGGCATTGGGAAAAGTTTTTCAGTACTGGTGTTTGCATTTCAGCACATTTTAAAGGTTTCTTAAGCCACAATGCATCAGATGGTCCTGTGTTGCAGACTGTTCTGCACAACTAGTGCAAGAAACAAGAAACAAAGCTCTGTAAGTTTCCATGGTAGTAAATATTTCTCACAAGAGGAGCAGCTGAGAAATGGGATTATACAGCCTCCATGTGCTATCCTTGAAGCAAGACTGAAATTGTAAAAAGGTAAGCAATTGCAACCAAAATTCCCAAATTGCAGCGATTTCTATTCACAGTCTCTGCCAAGATGATGGCAGTCCAAGCTATTCTTTCGGTACTCTGAAACAATAATGTGTACTAGCTGAAGCACTTACCTTTGAGTTCAGGGAGGACATTCTATGAAAACCACCCTATGACTCCATGACAAAGAAAAGTCAACTACTTTGGCCTACAAGAAATGCATTCAATCAAAAACAATGGGATCTGGAATGGCTCCATAACTGACACAGGTGATTGCTGTTCTTAACACAAAAAATGAATGTGTAATAATAATAGTGAGCATGTACGCAATGTTTCTACTTCCATTTTCCAAACAGCTTTATAAACATTAGTTATTTCATTCACCAAACAAAAAAAAAAAAAATAGAAATATTCAAAGGAAGTGATTATTAGGTAAATGCTTGAAGAACACAACCCAGAGATATTTTCTTTAGCCGTGTGTCATGCTGTGCCTTCCACATACTTCTAAGATAAATATCTGCTGGAAAAAACTAATGGGATAATTACTGTGAATTATTGTTCACAAGTTTATTTTTCTATTTCAGCTGCAGAAGAGAACGATTTGAAAGGTAGTCTGTCTTACCCGATTTGAAAAGATCTCCCTATAAACCAGAGTTTTTGCAATCAAACAACATCAAAGGATAAGCAATGACCTTGTGAAAATCATTCTGAATGTTGTTGCTGTCCTAGCTGGCCTATACATTTCTGAGCACATCCAATTAGACACCAAGAGAGACTTTATTAACAGCAAAATTAGCTATTTCTGCTTTATACTTTTCTCCATTCTCAGCCAGCTAAATATCTTCATCTCATCATATTTGAGGAAAAAGCTATTGCCGTTTTTTTATGACAAAGGGAATAACCAGCTTGACTAACTTTTAATAAAAGCTTACTTTGATAAATATTAATAAGAGTTTGTGGGGGTGAGGGAGAGGAGGAGTCCTTCTAAATTAATTCTGTTTGTTTTACAGAGGTTTGCTTTAATGAATAGTAGCTACACAGTAAGCTCTGTCCTTTGTGCTTCTATATATCCACTAGCTGCTTCTTTCAAGCCAAGTGCCTTTACGTTTTCTCAGCTCTCCCCCTTTCCCTCTAATCAGCACCAGTCTTTCTGGTTTCTGCAAGGAGCTGATGGTATCTCCTTCAGCAAAGAGGCACTGCACACAAGTTGTTATAAAAGCAATGATGAACCCTCTCAGGCTGCACAATTTATTCATGGACTTCCATATCAGAGACTCTGAAAGGAAGGACTAGGGTGTATTTTCCCAAGACATAAAAACAGGCTAACAAAACCAATGCATTTAATCACCAAAAATTCTCTTCTAGAAAGTACAATTCTTTATCTCAGTTTAGAGGTCTTACGGATTATCTGAATGGCTGTCCCCAAGCAACTGCTAATAATTTTGTTTTACTCACTGCTCAGATGCAAACATGACCTCCCAAGCACTTCCTTCCATGGTTATACTGCTTTCTACTGGACTAGCTAGGCTGATGAAGTATTCACTGTTCTACAACTGCCGCTCTAAATCAAAATCCAAACTCAAACTCCTTAAATGAATGCTATTATTGAATTGCAAATACTTTCATTCTCCTGAATGATAGTGTCTGTGTTTAACTAAAAAATTACCACTTTTATTAATTTTTGCAAGTAAATAATTTTCCTTCTTCAATGTTTTCCACTGATTTCCCCAACACCTCTTGCAAAATGTCAGCATTCTTCTTCAATGACAGTATATATTTTGTTACAGTCTTTGATGCCTTATCATTATACCATGTAATTTATTGTTTTCTAAAAAAGAAACTATTGACCTTTAAGAATTAGATATGACAGACAAATGTAAACAGCCTCCTGCCTTTCCAAAGCAAATGCTCATTTTCCCCCCTGTGATTTAGTCTGTCTTCAGTTTTCTCTTATGGCAGTGCAATTCTTAGACGTTTCATCCCAAGAGAGTGACATTCAGTTATGCAACGAAGGTGTATCTGGCACAGACTTTGTTTTTCAGATACAAGGTAGATTAGAAGATCAGATTAATCATAAACTTGATTATCATCGAATCATTCAGGTTGGACGCCACTTTTAAGTCCAACTGTTAACCCAGCACTGCCAAGTCCACCACTAAATCACATCCCTAAGCACCACATCTGCACGTCTTTTAAATACCTCCAGGGGATCATGGCTCAACCTCTTCCTCCGGGAAGCCTGTTCCAATGCTTGACAACCTTTTCAGTGAAGAAATTTTTCCTAATATCCAAATTAAACCTCCTCTATCACGACTTGAGGATATTTCCTTTCGTCCTGTTGCTTGTTACTTGGGAGAAGATACTAGCATCCACCTCACCACAACCTCCTTTCGGGTAGTTGTAGAGAGTTATAAGGTCCCCCACAAGTCTTCTGTCCTCCAGACTGAAGAACCCGAGTCCTCTCAACCACTCCTCATAAGACTTCTGCTCTAGACCTTTCACCAGCTTTGTTGTTCTCCTTTGGATACACTTGAGCATATCAAGACTTAACATCACAGGACTGAAGGAAGCAAGATTTCCACTGGACCACTTGCTTAATGAAGTCAATGGTAAGGATCAACAAGCTTTAAAAAAATATGTGCATACAGTGGCACCATACCACAGGAATTGGAGCTATTGCTGGTAGTGATTTATGATAAAACACATTCTAGATCTATCTAATAGTAAATGATTCCACCATAGACTCTAGATGCAGAGTATATACAGAAAAAAATCTGTTTCAGTTTTCTGTGATGGGAGATGATTCCTGGATTAGCTGATTAATTGCATTAACAAAGTGACGTGCAAAAAGGAAAAAAACCTGTGGCGTGCAGAACATTCTGACAGGAAAGATGTGCGCAAAGGTGACAACATTAGCATATCAATATGAATTTGTCAGTCATATAAACCTGGAACGTTGGGTTGCACTTTGCTTTAAAAAAGATGTTTGCTCTTCGCAAATAAGAAGTGACAGCAATGAAAAACACAGTTCACTTCTGCACATTGACGGCACTTGGGGTAAGCGAGATGCAACTGGATGAAGAAAATCTTCAATTAAAAATATCAACCTGCTATTTTCTAACCTTAAGGTTTTTGGCTGCCTGTAAAGAGATGGCAGGAGCTGGGTAGCATGCAAAGAAACACAGCCTTCAGTGTACAGCCACAAGAAATTTCAATAGGTATTTTGGTCCTTAATCAAGACAAAAACATCAACATAAGAGCCTGAGATTGATTTTTTTCCCCCAAGTGGAAATTTTCAAAAGTTTAGTTGTTTGTTTTGGTTTTTACTAAATAAAAATTATTTACTGTATTTCACAAGAGAAACCACTTTCATACTCCACAAGTCAAATGCTTTCATTTGAGATTAGGATATGTGAGAAGCAACTAGAAGCTGTGGTAATGGAGGCCAAATAAAATCCTGCCAATGAAAGACAGGGGTCTAAGCAAAGCTGCGCTGTGTTGACAGATAAAACTTCAATATTTTCAGGTTTCATTATTGATGCCTAACAAAATGTATCATCACACAAGTGTTAATATAACCACAGACAAAAATCAGTGTGATTTTCAGTCCTTCCTCCTCCCACTCTTGCCCCCCCCAAAATTGTTTCAACTTCCAATTATCTTCCGTTCTCTTTTTCAATCTCCTGTTTCTGTGCTATTTATTGATTTGTCTTTTACCCCTTTGTCCTTCCTTTGGATTTCTTCTTTTCAGCTTTCTGTATTTTTGTCTCAAATGGAAGTTGATTTTAATGGCTGTCCTTGCCTACTAACCCAGCTCCAGCCTCTAATTACCCTTTCCTTTGCCTTCTTGGGCATCCCACACACTACATCAGTCAAAAAGAACACGAGGCAAGAACTGCTTAGCAGCCGGGCACACTAGTTCAACTTTCTGGGATAGAGGTACTTCATTAGGGCAATGCTAGAATTCACCTGAAGTACATAAGCCAGAGACCAGGATCTCCCTATCACCCATAAAAGAATACGTGTGCTCTATAGGAAGAGTGATGAAGGACTCTTCCGCCACCAGAATAATCTGGAAATAAATCCATTAAATAACACTCTGAACACAGTAAGTCGGACACAAGAAATTTGTTTCTTTAGCCTACAAATGCTACCTCTACACACATTCCTACCACGACAAATCCCACTTGACAAAATTAAGTTATTTGAACAATTTAGCAAGGCAACAAACATTTTATCAACACTCACAATCTGTATTGGTTTTAAAAGAGCAAAAGATTTATAAAACAACCTCAATCCCAAGAGCTTAATTTGTTCTCATACAGATAGCATTTCCAGACAATAGCCTGAAGGGGATATGTCAGAATTAAAAGATTTATCTTTTTCCCTGCCTGCTTCAGAAAAGCTAAGGAAGACTCACATTTTAATTCTAAATATCCTAGATGTCCAGATTATTTTCATAGTACTTTTCATAGCTACTTTCTTATTAGAGCCATTGCACTGGGGATGTGTATGTGTGTGAAAAAAAAACCAGGCTGTGAGCTATTTCCTTCGTGGTTTATATAGACAGGAAATGGTTTTGACCTTAATTTTTCCAAAGGTCCAGTAAAGCTAGAAAGTATTTTTAATGAGGTTGCTACCTGATGCCAATCCTAAACAAATGGTATCCTTTAAAGAGAACAATGTTGACAGACTAATATGGTTAGAGAAATTGTCAGATGATCAACTATTATCATTGTGGATGCAATAATACATTATGGGTGCATGTACAGCATCCCAGTTTGGCTGCGTTAGAGTTAATTTTCTTCATAGGACCCAGTATGGGGCTCGCTTGCATCTGTGCTGAAAGCAGTGTTGACAACACAGGGATGTTTTAGCTATCGCCAAGTAGTGCTTACCCAGGGTCAAGGCCTTTTCTGCTTGGCAGACTGCTCTGCCAGTGAGTAGGCTGAGGGTGCACAAGAAGTTGGGCGGGACACAGCCAGGACAGCTGACCGCAACCCCCAATAACACAAAGTGATATTCCATACCGTACGATATAACACTCAGCAATAAAAGTTGGGGGAAGAAGAAAGGGGTAGGGTGAGGATGTCCAGAATGAGAGCATTTGTTTTCCCAAGTAACCATTACATGTGATGGAGCCCTGCTCTCCTGGAGATGGCTAAATGCATGCCTGCCAATGGGAAATATGAATGAATTTCTTTGTTTTGCTCTATCCACTAAACTGTCTTTATTTCAACCCATGAGTTTTCTCCCTTTTTCCCTCAAATTCTCTCCCTCATCCCACCATGGGGGAGCGAATGAGCAGTTGTGCCATTCTTAACTGTCTATGGGGATAAACTACAACAAGCCCATACCAGAATGCATGCAAGACTAAGGTAGACTAGAGAAAAGAAAAAATGCCAAGTTTCCTCATGAAAAACTGCAATTAATCCTTTCAAGGAGTTTGTGTCAAAAATAAGTCTCAGCTAATGAACAGCAAATACGAAACATTGCTACTCAAGTAGTGTGGAAGAAGTGGCAAGGCAGAGGCAGCTCTACAGACTGGAATGCATCTGCAGGAGCTGCATTAGTAAGCAATCACCACAGTCCTTCCTCAGATGTACCCTCCCATCTAGACACATTAAACAATTTTCCTACCAATATTATATTCAGTTAATGTTCTATGTTTATGTGCATTAAATTTATTACCCGCATACATAAACACACAAGATTTGTGGTAGATTGTTTTTCTGCAACACTGGAAGACCAAACACTGCAGAAGTGAGAAACTAGGAGCTAAGTAGAGTTGACTATATATTTTTAATCCTTGTGGAGAGTTGTAACTGAAGCAGAAGAGCAAAGAAATATTTTAAGGCAATTTACCACCCTATGCTGTCACAAAAGCAATGGAAAAGTTTATGTTCTGAAAGGATCCTAGCTTAGTATCTGAGAGCCCTCCCTTGAGTTCTTGCTAATAGTGTAAAGCAAGTGAAGCCTTAATGGCAAGAATAGCTAGGTCCTAGCCTGCTACATTAATAAGTTGATAGCAGCTTCTCAGTTGAGTTAATCCATCAGCTATGAGCTCAAGTATCAAAGTTCCTTAAATATTTAAGAAGAGAAACCTGCATTGCCAGGACAGTAGTTCAAAGTTCAGTGAGCCCACTCACTGAAAAAAAAAAAACCCAAACAAAAATTCATATAAAAAATTAAGCAATTATGCACTTCAAATGTGTAGCTGAATTAATAAGCAATAGAAACTGTTACTATAAGAGGTCAAAATATTAGTTTGAGAGAGTTTTTGACAGAAACAGACATCCTAAGTGAGCAGTTTGATGTTCTTACGCAAAATTTTCACTGAAATTAAAACTTTTTGCTAAGAAAATTTTCCATTTAAAGGCAAGTTTTTCCGGGGGGAAGGAAGGAATCTTCCTATTGCCACAGAAAATAACAAAATCTGTCTGATGAAATCATGCTCACAGTCATGAAAATTATACAAGAAAGCATTTGCCATGCACAGCTTCTGCTTTGCGTTGTAATTTATGACTACAAGCTCAGTCACTGAACATCAGTCAGTAAGCTGGACAGGATAAATGGAGAAATCAAACAGTGATTAAGCAAGATAGTAATTATACCTCATAAATGAAAGATGATCATCCCTTTAGAAAGATTATACAAAGAAAGTAATTTTGCAGTTAACTCTTGTTAATATTAGCTATAGTGTAATGCTGCATAGTACAGTCTAGTACAGCATAGCAGAGCAAAGCACAGCTAAAGAGCATGCAAGATCCATCTTCACATAAAATAAGCAGCTTTTTTCTGATTACATTCAATCTCTACACTACATTATTAGAGAATAATAATCTAAAATGACGCAATAATAAAAACCTAAGTACCTACCACAAAGTTCCAAAACAGACATCAAATGTGAACGTTAATGTTTGAATTTTACCTAAATAAATAATGCAACTCGTAAAGAATGCATCTTAAGCTACTACGTTTTGCTTTCATGCATCTTCCTCCCTCTTTCCTACTGCTTATTCAAAACTCAGCTGGTGATATATGTTGTATCCACAAAAAATAGTCTAAATCATTTCACCTCAGAAAATTAATTGCCTTCCTCTATGCTGTCTTCACAATGTTTCTGGAACATTGCTGAATTATAGAGAAAGGTCAGCCCATTTACAAAAAGATTCTTTTTCTGCCAAATGAGCCAGTCTGACACTAAAAACAGGAGAAAGGTTTCGTGATTTGCTACATAAAAAAAGCAATCCCATGTTTTGCAAGGAGAGGCATACACAGAAAAGCTTGGGACAAAATTACTGACATTTGGTTTCCAACCTTAATGGCAATGCTTTGTTGATGTAAGTGGTAATCTCAGAGAATTTTACAAAGCAGATAAGAAGAATGGGAATTCTGAAGTTGAGAGAGAAACCAATTTCTCCAAGCTAAGCTGTGCCACAGGCAAACTAGAACTCAGGTCTCTACAAACTCAATTCAATGTTTTCAGCACTCAGCAACTGCTTGTCTTTTGCCTCCAGGAAAAGGCAGATTAGCTAAGAACATACTTTTCCTTACTTATTTTTTTCCAGGTAAATACAGCTTTTTTCACCTGTTCAAAACCAAAACCTGCTGGGTTTAAGCCATATCAAGAATACTGAACAGGGCTGATACAGCACACAAAAAATACTTTTCTCTAGCACACAGGAAGAGAGGTCACTGATTGTAAGAGTTTGATGGATCAGACCCCCAAAAGGATGCTAGCACATCCTATTACATAAGATGATCAAAGCAAGGAAAATACATTCAACACTACAAATTATTGCTAGAATTATGATAAACACAGAAATCATGGCCTGATTCGTATCTTAACTATATCTGCTCTTTCTGGACTATTTCCACTATAACTCATTTTTGATGGGGAACTTTGAAGTATTTTAAATGATAGCCAAGCTAAAGAGAAACTAAAACCTTATTTTTGGATGCAAAGTTAAAAGCTGACTTTGCTTTTCAGTTAGAAAAGCAGAAATTTAGAGCAACTCCCCAGAAATCAAACTATTCCTGGATTAACTTCAGAAATTGTCATGAATTCCTAATCTAACATCAGCATGTCCTTTCGTTCTTCCTTACAGTGACTTCTATGAGTTTAGCCTGTACCCCTTTTAAATAAATATGTTTTCTCTAACAATCCAATGTGCTATAGTATTTTTGAGTTTTATTATTACTACTACTTGTAATGTTCAATTTCTCCTGTATGCTTAATCTGCTCTGGTTAATCTGTTTGTTTCGCAGAGGTTATGGATATTAAATGTCATGATGTACTTTTCCTAAAGGCCTCAAAATGCAACTCTTCTGCTTTCCTTAAACTCTAAAGAATATAGAAATATAAATGTAGCAGGAAAGCTTCTTTGGCCTTGTGAATAAAGCTCAAATGTTTTTTAAAACAGTTTACTGAGCAGGCAGAAACAGAACAGCAATTTACAGAACATTGTAGCAAACTTGTGGGAAAGAATACCTGTTTTCTGGAAAGCTTGGTGGAGGGAAGTTACAGCTAGCGTATTTCTAGGAAATCTTCCATTAGAAAAAAAATAGCTTTTCTACTGAGTTTTTATATGCTTACCATGTAAGCAGTTACAAAATTCACTTGACTCTGATCTGGCTCTAACACTTAGAATTTCAAATAATTTTTGGTCAAAAATCATAAGAATGTAGTAACAGCACATGTAAAGTTATACTTCTTTCCTTGTATAATAAGGAAATAGCTTGTTACTCTTGTATATGCTGCCAGAATATGGTTTCATAGAAGTATTTCAAGTATACAGTCTTCTAAAATGGATGAGATTTCTTTTCTGTAATTGCCTGTAATGTTTTATGATGAACCCATTAAAATTCTTTTTTAATGAAGGAAGCAAGTAATGTTGAATAGCCTCTTAGTACAACCATGATAGTAAGATAATCTCTCTTGTTATCCAAAAGTAGTCATTTACTTTTTAAAGTGCATTACTGATGCCCTTTGAATAACACAACAAAGCTACCTGAAAATTTCATTACTATGATTCCATTCATACCGCCTCATCTTATTTCAGACCTTAAAGTGTGCATTTTATTATGTATTAATAGGCATGTTCATTACTATATATAAATATATTCAGTAACCCCTGGAAACAGAAAAGACATTAGTAAAATCCCCCTTAATTTGAATGTTTGGAAGGAAACAAATTGCTGGAAAGAGCCTTGTAGGAGACGGAGGAAATTGTTTTGCCAGTAGGTGTCTCTTTTATTGACTTTAGTGGACTTAGAAACAGGCCCACAGGAATTTCAGGGGGCAATAGCAGCTAGCCATTAGCTTCAAGACTGTAGGTTTAGAACATGCAAGACCCAATAAAACACACGGTTTTCATCTCCGATTTATGTGACCTTATAATACTGCTATAATTGTAACTTAAAAAAAAAAACAACAAACCCAACAGAATCATTTAAACAGATTAAAAGAAAATAATAATACGTGAAACATGTAAGAGTGCACACATATATGTTAAGTTGCTGGTTCATCTCACCTATGAGATTAGACAAGCACTTGGGCAATTGGAAAAAGATGAAAAGGCAGAAGTGCCAGGAATTACAATTGCAAATACTTTGTCTCCCACTGGAGAAAATAAGAATGTACCACAGTCAGAGGGGAGGAAGGGAACCCAAAAGAAAAAAAAACCAAACAAAAGCGCACCCCAACACACCCACACCCTCCCCCCCCA
>JARCZZ010042077.1:0-14195 GCA_030323915.1 Brotogeris chrysoptera
GGTCTCCCCTTCAGGAGCCTTCTCTTCTCCAGGCTGCCCCAGCCCAGCTCTCTCAGCCTGGCTCCAGAGCAGAGCTGGTCCAGCCCTCACAGCATCTCTGTGCCCTCTGGACTTTCTCAAGCAGGTCCACATCCCTCTTGTGTTAGGGGTCCCAGAGCTGAAAGCAGTACTGCAGGTGGGAGAGTGAGGTAGAGGTGGAGGTGGAGAATCCCCTTCCTCAACCTGCTGGTCGCCCTGCTTTTGATGCAGCTCAGGATGCAGTTGGCAAAATGATCTTTCACTCCAAACAGCAAATTTGGCAGAGTTAGGAAGCCAGGCTGGGATAAGGGTGAGTCAGCATCTTTGCAGAGAAGTTTTGGCAGCTGACATCCAGCTCACTCAGCCTCTGTAACATGTCTTTGCATGAAGACACATGTTCAATGGTCTTGACATTATGTAGAAGTCATTCTTGGAAAGCAAGTCATTAAATGCAGCAGGGACGTTTGGGGTGGGCTTCTACAAATTTGCCAGTGAATTTCTGGCACCAAGTTCGCACACATAGACACGGTCATGTGTAATCTCCCCTTACATGCTGCCTTATGGATTAATAAAGATCTGAGAATGCTGGGTTAGTTGATCAGATGCATGTTCTGAGGGTCTTGATATTCAGCTGCTGTGAACTGTAGCAAGCGGACAACACAGACCAACAGCCCCACGCTGTGCCATGTGCTTGCTTCCATTGCTTTCCTGGGCACCTTGGCTCTTTTTTGAGAGCTCTTGTTTGTAGCACAACACCAAAAGAGCAGTCCCTGGGTTTGGAGGCAAGGGAGGGAGAGCGGGAAGGGAAATCTCCAAAGTGCAGGTGTAACTATGGTAAATACTTGCTGTCTGTCCCCCTAGCCAGCCCGCAGCCTTACAGCCAGCTTGAGGAGTGTCATTTTAACCATATAACCAAGAACCTGACTTAACATTAATCTCTCCCCCCATATCTCATCTGGATCTCTCTGATCTCTAGGCTAATACAAGATGAAAGTGGGACAGAGACATTATGGCAGTCTACAAGCTCTGCCTCCCCTTGCCTGGCTTAAGAGCATCTGCTCTCACATCCTCCTCACCAGCTCTCCCCACTGTCACACAGGACAGCCCCCCAAGCTGTCTCTGTCACACAGAGCTGTGCTGGCCCTGATATAGTGCCTGTGATGGAGACCCTCACCATTTCTCCTGCTTCTGTTTCAGCAGGGAAAGGAGCTGGCGCTGCTGTGACACTGGTGAGGCACCTCTCACAGTGAAACCTGGGATGTCTTTGAAGGGGGAGGTTTCATTTCTGTACATGCCACAACGATGAGTTATAAGGGATCTCCATTGCAAGCTACCTAAGTCAGATCATGGATGTCTCCCGAAGGGTACATGAGAACTAGTGCAATCCTGGCAGCTCAGGAGGTAGGAGCTAAACAGACTCAGCTGATACCCTCTAACTCTCATCCCAACTAAATCTCCATCTCTCAGGCTTGTTTCAAAACTGTAGGATGTCCCAGGGACATCCTGGAACAGAATACTGGGATAAGCAGGCTGGTATAAGCATGCTGGGATAAACGTATTGGGATAAGCGTATTGGGATGTTGGGATAAAGTTGCTGGGATAAGCAACACACCTGAATTTCATCAGAAACACTCTCAACAGTGAATTGGGTCTCCTCATGTCAGTTGTTTTTTACACACCTCCCAGCCAGCTCAATGGGCTAAGGGCATGTACCAGCACCCAGGGACAGCATGGAGGGCTCTGACTTACTGGGAGGGCTCAGAGCCCTACCAATGGCTGATATTTGTCCTCATGCCATGCTTGGGTTAGGCACCTCTATCTAACAGGGTACACATAAGAAACACTTCCCAATGTTATTACTTTCCTGGCAATCTCCAAGCACTTCAAGAAGACAAAGATGAGTCGGTGCATGTAAAGAAATCAAGTATAATTTAAAAATAAGACTGGAGAATATATACTTTCTGTCCAGGGTTTCATTAAATTTGAGCTGATCACAGCCTCTCAGTTGAGTTTTTGACATGGTATATCCCTGACTATTGCCTTCTGTCCAGGACAGATTCTGATCCAGACTATTCCTGTCCTGTGGAAATAAACCTTTGGGAAACAAATGCTCATAGTGCATGATTTATTTTCAGACAGATGAAATACCCCCACAAATACTCTTTGGATTTTGGCTTGAGTTCTAAAGTAGGAAAGAGTTCCTACCTAATCTCTTTCATGGTGTGCTTAGCAAGCAATATGAGAGGCGAAGTCTCATTTTAATATCTAGGACTGGAAACTGAACTGAGCTGCAATGGTCAGTGGCCAGTCTGTGGCAGGAACTTTGTATCCACGTCCTCCAGAGGCAGCTGTGATACCAACACAGCCTGTGGACTGTATCCATTTTGGTGCTTGTGTGTTTAATCCCGGTATGGAATCCCTTGGATTAACCTTTTAATTATACAGCTCATAATAAATACTTGAATATAATATGAGGGGAATTTTGTTTATACAGTCTCTTTTTTCCCCCTTCATCAATTCCGTGGAGTGTCACTCCTGCCTTAGGAAGACCGTAGAACTAAATGCAAAGACTGTATCAAATAGTCATCGATACATCTGATGGGTTTGCATCTGATTCATTTGCCAGCCTTGAAGTCTTTTCTAAAGTCCATACAATATAACAGTTCCTTGCATATTTTCCTAATAACCACACTAATTGGTTGTCCCAGTTATGCAGATTGTGCTGGGGTAGGAGGTGTTCTGATTATTCCCTTTGTTTATGGTATTAGACTTAGACTATTGTTGATCTTATTGTTCTTATTTGTAGCATGTTTGCCTCACTAGGACAGTAATTGTGTCAAGCAAGTTGGAGTCCATTCTGCAGAGCTGAGTGTTCAGACCTGCAGAAGAAAGGCTCCAATTTTTCAAGCAGCAGGCATATTACTCCTCCACTTGGATTATTAAATTCTAATTATAGCCTGTTGATCCAGTTACAGTGTTGTTTGTAAATCTAAATACAGTTCTCTAAAGCCTGCACTGATATGCATTTTATTTCTTAACCTGTTGATGCTTGGTTAAAAAAGTGCTAGTTTACCTAATAGAGCAGGTGGAGGTTAGTGCACTCCTGATCAAGCTCTCTTTTCCTTGACTGTATTCATTTGGATATGTTTAGGAATGAGTGCTTAATGGCATAGATAAAACCAAGAACAACCATGAGTGATAGATTTCACATAATGCCTTGGTACCTGCGGGCTCACTAGAGCTGGGGTCAGGAAGAAATTCTCCCTTAGGTAAGACTGGCAAGGACTGAGGGGCTTTTTGAGAGGAGGAGAAAGGCGGTTTGGTTTGGTGCTCTTTGGGCAATTACCCAAGCTGTCCTGCGAATGCCACCTTGACAATTCCCTCTTCCACTGGCAATTCCTTTAGTGTCTTCTCTTCCTTTCCTGTAATATTTTCTGCATTTTGGCCTCTTTTACAAGAGAGTGCTGGTTCATCACCCCATGTGAGAAGGTGTTTAGTGGGGCACAGGAAGGTTGGTTGAACCCACATACAGTGGCTTCATATAAACTAAGTACCAATGAGGCAGTCATCCATGATGGCCATGATGAAATTCTGTGACCTTCCAAGCCCTATTCTTTCCTGTATCTATATGATCACTAAATGCAAGGAAAGCAGAGATGCCCAGCCAAGTGTTGTGAGCAACAGCAGTTCCCAAGAATAGCTGTGTTTTGGATGGCTGAAAATCTCTGCAGCCCTGTGCTGTTAATGTACCTGCAGCATCTTCATGAGTAAAGGGGTTCACAGTAAGAAATTACCGTGGTGGATGATTGCCTGAGTCCATGAACCATGCTCCCATCACAACCTAGTTTTAAATTCCAAGCCTTCTTTTAAGCTCCAGCACACTTGCGTGCTCACAGTGCTCACAAACACCCAGCATGGGCTTTTAGCCAGGTTTCTCATGTGCTCAGTGAGGTGGCCCATAGTGGCTTAACTGCTGGGCATGGAAGTCACCAGGCACATGCTCAGGGTTGCCACTAAATCCCGAAGGGCTCTTCCCAAAGCCAGGCACAGCTCCAGGCAGTGAAGCATTGCAGTATGTCGCAATAGTGGGAAAGGTTGTGGATGTTTTGACAGGTAAAGGGGGAGGAATTGTCCTGATTTCTCCTTTCATCCTTGTCACTTGGAATTCACAGGGGAAGGAAGAGAGGGAGCCACCCCTCCTGGCAGGGAATGAAACAAATTTCCCAGAGAGATTTTATCCTTAGGTGTCTGCCTGGGAGACCTCTGACAGGGACTTGGGATACAAATGTCCAAGCAATAGACAGCCACAGCAGGTACCACCCTTCCCCACCAATCCTTTCCTATGGCCCCCATAGGGAAAGTCACTGGGATGCAGGGGGAGAAAACCTGCCTCCTCCTCTCCAAATATTATCTGAGCTTGCAGGCTTGGCCTGTGCAAACATGGAGAGAGGAGTGTAAGGATTGGAAGACACCAGGACATCCATCGGAATGACTTGGATGGGGCAGGGGAGTTATTTGGAAGGGGCTGAACTCTCCCATGTATACATATCCACGTTGAGATATGCAAGGCAGGGAGCTCCCTGCTGGGAGGGAAACTGTTGTTTCCTTGCAAAGCCCAGCAGAAGGGTTGGGGGGGCTCAGCTGCTGAGCCGTGGGAAAGGCCTGCCCGTGACTGTGTTTCCATCTCCACGTCCTCTTGCATGAGGACGAGAGGGCTCCATTTCCTCCACGCTGTCACTGAACCTTGCCAGTGCCCCCACGAAGGTATGAAGGAAACTTTCCACTTCTCAGATGGCTGTGACTTTAAAGGGAGGAAAACTATTGGGCAGAAGATCTGTGCCAGAGAAAAGCCAAGCCTGGCTGGAGGAGGTGAGGGAGCTGCTTCTGCTCCAAGGAATGAGGCAGCAAATGCACCTCTCTGGTCGGGGCAGAGTGCAGTGTGGTGCGCTGATTGCTGGGGGTGAGGGCTGGCTGGGGCAAACCGGCTCTGCTTTACCCAAGGGACTGCGATCTCTGGGCTCCACGGTCTTCATTCCTTCTGGAAGAGTCTCCTTCTTCCACCCTCGGTGTGCGTTTAATGAGGAGAAAGAGGCTCTTCCTGCGCTTAGGCATCCCCAGCAGCTATAGACCTGCAGGTGCCGAACTGAGAGATTCGGGAAGGACTCTCGCTCTGCCCCAACTCTTAAGTAAAACCTCACCGCCATGCCCGAGCAAGCAGGATCCCTGAAAGCCAGAGGGAAAGGCTGTAACCCCGGGGGATGCCGCACAGCCTCTCGTACACCCCCCCCCTCCTCCGGCTGCTGGGGTCTGGTGAAGGTACTGACGCGGTCCCCAACCAGCGGGACCCATCGCTGCCCCTCCGAGCAGGGGCTTGGGGACGAACAGGGCTCGGGGGCACGTCGAGGGAAGCAGGGAGGGTGAGAGCAGGCGTAGCGGCAAGGTGGGGTGATGGCGACCTGTGCAAAAAAGAGAACGGAGCCGGCTCAGCAGCTTTCGCCCGCTATCCCCGTGGAGCCGAGGCGCCCTGAACGGGGCCGCTGCCCGATCTGAGCACACATCGATGTGGGGGGAGACCCCGGAGCCGCCGGGCAGCCCCGCACAGCCTTGCTCAGCCCGGCGGGGCGGCAAATAGGCTCCATCCCTTCGGAGTGCTCAGTGCCGGCTGTCCAGGAGATGCTGCGGCTCCGAGACCCCCTCGTAAGGGCCGGGGTGCCCCACTTTGGATCTCCTAGTTGGAGTTTTCCAGCTCTGAGGGTTGGAAGAGAGCTCAAGGGTGGGATTGCTGCTGGTTTTAGCGAGGGGTGTCTGAAGATCCACAGCCGGCCTCGGGAGATGCTCCTCCCGAGCAGAGCACCCACTACCCGGCCCCGACTGGCGCTCACCGGCCCCACACATCCGAAGTTCGCCTGCCAGAGCGGGACAGAAAACAATAAATCAAAGACAAACACCCCCTTTGACAGTGCCCCCCTCTTCTCTCCCGGCCTCTGGCCGGGAAGCGGCGCGGCGGAGGGGGAAAGGGAACCAGGCCGTGTCTTGCGCGGGGGGCAGATGTGAGTCGACGTCCGCTCGTCGGTCCTGTCATTTGTAACCACTACCTGCCCATGGACGGAGTCACGGCGTCTGGGGAGAGGCTGCGGTCCTGAGCCTCGCTGGCGTGGAATTAACGCTTTAATCTTGGTCTCCAAAGCACCCATAAAATAAGAAATAAAGTCAGAAAAGCTCCGGGCTGAGATCCTGGAAAGAAAAGGCCGTTTCCAGACATCAGCCGGATCTGGGGACCGGCCGGCCCAGGGGCGGGGGAAGAGCCCGAGCTGTGAGGGGCGGCCGCGGAGCCGGCATGAGCAACCTCTTCAACCGGTACAAATAACATATATGCAGCATCTAATGCTGCCATTCGATTTACTGTATCCGAGCTGTCCGCTCTGTACCCGAAAGATACAAGCTATCCAGCTCCGTTTTCCCCGCCGCGCTCCCCGCTCTGTTGTGGTACCCAAAGACCGTGGAAGACATAAAAGAAAACAATTTCATGAATAAAAATGGGAAGGAGAAACATATTTCAGTGTTTTTTGCTTTTTCAGAAACAAGCCCTAACACCGGCTGTGCATAAAGACAACGCAAAGCTCTCAAAATCGTCTTTCACTGAAGGTAAAATTTGACCGTTCGCTGCCAGGAGAGATTTTAAAGCGGCCGCTGAACGGTCAAATGTCTCAGTGTAAAAAGAATTAAATAAAATAGAAATACAAAAATCCATTCAATTGCTCGGTGCTTCCAAGGAATTTAGTATCGAAGTGGGGTTTTAGTTGCGAGACAACAGTCTCGAATAACAGAGCACCGTCACCGGAAACGATTTTAGCTGTGCTTCCACCTGCGGGCACATTATCCACCCAATAAAACGTGGTGGGAAGGTCCGCAAGTGTTTCCGAAATTGTGTTTACTCAAAATAATTCGTTTCGGATGTCAAAGAACACCGTAAAGCAGCATTTCTCGGTTTCTGTATATTCCTCTTTTCCCGCGCTATTTTTTCCCTCTTTCTCTTCTTTTCCCGTCGTAAACCCCATGCTTTATACTGTTACTCTGTAACGGGATAAAGGGAAAATGACGAGCTCAGGCTGACATTTGTCTTTGCTTTCCTAGTTTCCCCTCAGCTGAACAAACCCCGAGCCCATGGTTTTTCCAAGAGGCTGTGAGGTTTGTTCCTCACTACCCCGGCGGCTCCCGGCGAGGGACGAGCCCGGCCGGGGAGAGGCAGGAGCCCGTCTCCGTGTGTGCAGGGGACTCGCAGCACTAATCCCGCTCCATCTTCGGAGGTGGCAAACCAGGGGAAAAAAAAAATAGGGGGGGTGGGGGGGAGAGAAAAATAAATGGGAAATGGGTTTGGTTTCCCCATTGTGTCTGTGTCCTGAATAGAAACCTCTGCGGCTCCGCGGCCGACTCGGGAGCATCTGGGCCGGGGTTGGGAAGCGGGGTGGGACATGGGCTGATGCTTTCCTGCTGCCTTAGGACGCTCTCAGGGACCGGGAAACTAGGATCGGTGCGAGGAAATCCCGGCGGCGGCTTCCTCGGCCCGCGCTGAGGCCGGCGGGAGCTGCCGCTCCCATTTCAGAGCGGCGAGAGCTCGGAGCGTGTATGTGCCCTCCTCCGTTCATAGAGGAACACGCGTGGGGCGATGTCCCGTGGGCGCGGGCGGGACGTGAGAGGAGGGGGGAAGTGGGATGAGCCTCACTGAGCAGGGAGGATGGGGAGCGCGTGGGAACGGGAAGCGCGGTGATGGGCGGAGCGCTCGTCGGGGTGGAACGGGGGGCGGGCATTGGGAGCTCGGGACAGCTCTTGTGGAGGGGAGCGTGTCCCGCCCCTTCCCCCGGTCTCGGGCCAGGGCCTCTGCCCCGTGTCCGTGCGGGGCGGTCAGCGTGGGAAGGACGGGAGGGTGGCCATGGGGGAAGGGGAGGACCCCGGTCCCGGCAGGGCGTCGCATTCCCCCGTTTGCACAGTTGGGTGCGCGGTGCGGGATGTGGATGACCGCGGCTGCTGCTCCCCGCCGCGCCGCCTGTGCCAAAGCACCGTACAGGCGGCCGGGGCTCCGATGCCTCCTGTCCTCGCGGCCGCACATCCATCCCGGCAGGTAATTCCCGGCTGGGAGAGGGTCTCGGAGGATCCCGGGGCTGGGAATGCTTCACCCAGAGTCCTCGGGGAGCCGGGAGCAGAGCGGAGCGAGGGGGAAGCTGCCGAGGCCGGCGGAGCTGCACCCCAGGCCGGGGAGACTTTTGTTTGCCTTTCTCTTATTCCCCCCCCCCCCCCCCAATAAATCCGTCTTCACCACAATAAATATTTCCTTTAATTTTCTTCTTTCCTTTTCTCCTTTCCTCTCCTCCTTTCCTTTCCTTTTTGTTTCTGTCACTTTAGCTGCAGTTCAAAATAAAGCTCAAAACCCGAAGCATCAAACTCCACTTCCCCCTTTTCTTCAAATACCTCTCCATCCTTTGGTTGGGCCCCGATGCAGCAGGATGCAGGAGGAGGAGGAGATGTTTCTGCCGTGCAGGGCAGGGAGTATCGTGGTGAGCGAGTGGCCACAGGGGAAGGAAAATTATCAGGGTTTAGTAGTGGACACTTTATGAAAGTATAAAAGTATCATCTTAAAATAAGTAGCTATTTGAAAGCACTAGCACTACCTCTTCCCATCTTCCCATCCATTTTTTTCCCATCCGTGATCTTTTTAACACACTGATATCCAACAGTGGTTTTTGGGCTTGATGGTCCTTTGCCCTGACCCATGGCCCAGCTGTGTTATACCACTTGTGCCATCCCAGTTATGCTATGTCAGTTATGGTTTCCCAGACTGAATAACCAAACCTCTGCCAGTTCTGGATTCCCCTCCGCAGAGGAGGTGATGTTTTCATGTAGTTAATTCTCAAACGCTTGGCAGCTTGCCCGTCAACCCCCGAGCATAGAGAAATACAGATAAATTCTCTATTTAATAGTCCCTGTACAGAGCAACTCATCCATTCTACAGCGGTAATGGATGTCAATGTCAACAGGTATGCAGCGAAAGCCTAACGCTCTGCACTCAGTGGAAGACACTTCCCTTCTGAATGAGGATTATGTGCAAAATGTAACTTGGCAGAAAGATCCAAATTAAACCCATGCTTCAGTTAATTCAGATTAATTTTTTCTGATTGTCCTTGCACACCAAACAACCGAATCCCTGTTTATATCTGCTCCTTTTCTTTAAAGCAGTTGATACAAATCTCTTCCTCTGGGGAGTGTTGCAAGATGCATACATTAAAGATTGTGATTCACCCAGGCACTAATTAGCATTATAAAATACCTGAGATGGATTTTTATATCACTGTTATTACTCCAAACATTATTTGGAGACATTGGATCCACTATATGACTGTGTTCCCAGTGTTTTTCACTAATAAGCTGCAAGCAGCATTCCAACTCATCACCTTAATGGAAATTTGAGAGGAAAATGGTCTATTAGGCTATCTAATCTATCCTCACTCAGTAGTATTTTCTTACATTTTCCAGTCCAGCTTTAAATATAAAAACAATCCATGATAATTACTCTGCAGCCTTGGGAGGCTGTTACACCACCAGATAGCTTGGAAAAGACAGAAAATATGTTATAATATAAAGGTTGCTAGGAAATGTTTACTGATGGTCAACTGTTTTTTCTTGCTTTAGGTTTTATTTTATCCCATAGCTTTAAGCCACACATCCCTCTGACAGCTTAAATATGTGTTTTCTCTTCTTCATCTGTACACCTGTCACCATGACCCTACCATATTTTTAATGTCTTGTTTCCCCCCTTACAGAGGTTAATAGAAGAGTGTGGGTTTAGCTCAGGCCTCATTGTAGACAGGAGCTTGATTACTTAATTATGTCCAAATTCTTGCTCTTTTTCCTCCTCTTTTGGCATGTTGATGGCAAGCAGCATAATCTTTCTTGCAGCATATTTTTTTCTCTGAAGAGATAGGAGAAGTTGGAGTTTGCTTTGGCACCAGTCCGCATTCACTGCTGGTTTCTCTATGAAACATAGGTACTGGTACTGCACAGAGAATAAGTGTAGGGTATGGCAGCATATAGGAGCTTTCCATGCCAGAGTGGTGCATTTTATGTCATGATCTCAATGTAATTTTGCCCTCTCACTACAGGTATGGTCCTCATTATTGCCTCTTGGCAGAACTCCTGATGCAGGGGTCTCTTATCCCCTTCTCCATCCTCACTGTAACCTGTTACTGTAACATCCCCCCTGCACTTGTCCCTCCAGCACGCACATCTGTGCAGCTGATACAAGAGACATAGAGGGTTGTAACTGGGGGGAAAACAGCCATTTTCTGTGGGTTGTTCTATTCCGCCTGCTTCATCATGCAGATACTCAATGCTGTAACTGGGAGAAGCAGCCCCAGCATAGTGATGTGCAGGGGTGGGGGGCAGAAGTTGCTTAACCAGGTTCTGCCACCAAAATGATGTCACCATGCTGCAGCGCATCTTTCTGTCATCATGCGAAACCACTTCTGTCATGTTCTGGTGTGATACCACCTGGCCTATCTCTTCTTGGTGGTCAGAAACTGTACCCAAATTTAGACACAAAACAAGCATCTCTCCCCCTGGCCTGCTTGCCCCCATCAACAGCCCTCCTAAAGGATGAACGTGCAGTTCCCTCCCTTTGCTTAAACTGAATATAGTCTGGTAATTGCCTGAGAAACAATAAAACATCCGCAAGACAAAGCATTAGTTTACACCATTTCATTCTATAACAAGAAGAGAAACTGGAATGGACCATTGTTAAAGATCACTATTTCCTGTTCTGTAATAAATGTCTCATCTTCCTTGATGCTTGTTTATTTTATAAATGTCTCTGCTTTGGCTTTCATATTCAGCTGCCAGCAGGACACCATTACCCCTGACAGCATTCTATTCCTTCTCCATTGTCATTACCGCTGAAGCGATGTTAGATTGCTGTGCTTGGTTTAGATGGTAGGGCTTTCTTATCTTCCATTTCCCATTGCTTTCCCCACACAGACTCCCGATGAGGCACAGAGCAGAGGTGGCAAAGCTTAAAAAGCAACGTTTTCATGAAGTATTAGCAATTCCAGTTTTTACTAAAAACAAAAAAACAACCCCAAAACGCACCACCAACAACTGCTCTTTATTATTGATTTCAAGCCCTGCTGGGAAGGGATTAATTTGCAGTGCATGGGCTGCACCTGCAATGCAGTCCTGAGACTCTGCAGTGCCCCAGGCTGCAGTGGCCCATGGGGACAGTGGGAGGTGATGGAGAGGAAGGAGGCAGCACCAGAGTCCCCATGGCCTGCAGTGGGCCAGAAAGACTGTGGGGCAGAGACTGTTTATGGTTTCTCAGGTGCAATGGTGTGTATATCAAGGGCAGTAGGAAGATTCCAGCCCCTGTGTCAACGCACTTTCCAAGTGATGCACATGGCTGACCTGACTGGTTCCACACGTCTGAGCAGACCTGAGTGCCTGTGCAGTGTGGCAAGATGAGCAGTGCAGGGCTTGAGGAAAAGCTCCTTGAAGTCAATGAGAGCATTTCCATTGATTTCAAGGACTTTGGATTAAACTTCTTATCATCCACAAATGAAAAATACTGTATTAGAGCTGGCTGTTATTTTTAGGGCTGCATTGTCCTGCTGCTCATCTGTTTTGTCCTTCTCAGAGCATCACCAGCAAACCCAGCAATGGACAAAGTCTTATTAGGTACCACACCACTCCTCAGCTGCTGAAAGCTAATAATCCACCTAACTCTCCTGCCCTTCAGACATGCACACTGCATTATTTTTAACATGGCTATGTCTCTCTTCTATTTAAAAAAGAACCCAAAATTCCCATGTGGAAGTATCAAGGTTTTCCTACAGTTCCATTTCATTTAAAAAATAATTGGATCATTATTTTCCTTAAGAACCAAACTTCAACATTAAGTAATTTCTAGAGATGTCAAGTGGCTCTGTATAAAAGTTAATCTTGATCTATTGGTTTGTTAGGTTTGTTTACGTCCAACCTGTTAGTTCTTCTTAAACAAAAGTGATTCAAAGCCATTTCTGGAGAGCATGAAAATGATTCCCCCAGCACTTACATCCTCAGGGCCATAATCCAACAAAAGCAGGCTTATCTTTAAGCATATGAGTAGTCCTGCCAAAGACAGTGGGGCTCCAGGTGTGTTTAAAGATAAACACATACTTAAGTGCTACACTGCACTGGAACTCATTGAACATTTTATTTTAATTTCATTTCAGTAGTAGACTTTAAAGTTTTAACACAGCAGAAGAAAATTCTTGCTGGATGTTTTAATAAAATATTATTGTAAAAGAGGGTGAAAAGGGAAATCCCAATATCTGAAACATATTTTTTAACGATTCAGACTAGTTATTTCGAATGTTAGGAGTCTATCTTGCTTGGTTTAACTTGGAGCTTCAGGATAGAATTGCTACAAACATGGGACTGAAGCCCTGTAAGGCTCCACTCCACTGCTACAAGTTCAATACCCCACTTTAGGAAAGTCATTTCACCTGCCCATGCTCTACCTCACTTCTGCAAAAATGAAGGCCAATAACATTTCTTCTACATCACTGCAGTTGCCTAGTGAATTCTGGGACAGGGATTTGATGATAGAAAATGTCACAAGCTGCTTCTATGGAGAAAATAAAACTGGAAGAGATTATTGATTGCAAATCTACTTGAGTAAAATATGTTTCTCTGAGTTTTCCACATGCCCTCGGGGTCAAATTAACCAAACAGTAACACTGTGCAAACATTACCTGGCATTTCTGAGAATGAGCCCTGCCATCTTCGATGACTGAGATGATCTTGCATCAGCAAAATCATCACAATGTACCGAGTTAAGCAAGCAGAGCTTGCAATGTGAGAGAGATGTTTCAGATGATCAGATGCACGGCCCTTTCTGGGAAATGGGTTTGGGCTGAAGTGTCTCATTTGGCCCCTTCATCTGCTTTAGGAAAGGTCCGTGATGCTGGCTCTGTGTCCCCCACATGCCCTGCAGCAGGCAGGACTTCAGATATGGCTGAAGAGCTCCCACCAAAGACAGATTGTTAGCACCCAGCCACGTAGAGCAGCTACGCAGCGCCTGGGAGGCAGTGGGGTGGAAGGCAGGCAGGGGGATGCAGCACGTGCCGCGCCTCCAGATCCTCCGGAGACCTCCTCCTAGAGAAAGAGACAGCCTTTGGGCTCATCTATATTTCAGCTACTTCAATGACGGCAGCTTGTGTAGACCCATGGCTGGTAGTCAGATACAACAAACAGCATCATGATGGCTTTTCCTGCTGCTCCTGAGACCTCTGACCCCAGGCTGGGCAGGGTACTGTGATCCATTTGATGAGGAAGCAGCTATTCAAAGGGAGCAGCTTTCCCCTGAAGTAGCACTTGGTGGTTCATTACACTCAGGTTTGCAGCATAACTCAATAGCAACCTGCTGACAAGACGCTATGAAAAAACTCGGGCAAGTGGGTGATGCTCTTTTCCCTAACTGGAGAGACTTTACAGGAACAAATGGGATAGCACAGGCCCATGTGCCATGAAGCATCTCCCCAGCACATCTTGTGTCTTGAGATGACTAAGGAGGTGGACTTATAAGGTAACAGGGACAAAATATATTCCATGTAAACTCCCACCATTCTGTAGAGTTTAATTCAACTGTGTTTGAGAGGAGGGGGATTAAGGAGTTACTCCAGCCTGAGGTTCCATACCATCTTTTCATTTTTGCCCAGCTGATATCCAGCTCTTTTCAGCAGCTCATCTTTCCATTTCCCCTTTGCCATGTTTGTTCTGTCAGGAAAGTCACTGGCTGCTTTACTGCCTTGAAGGTCCAGCTTTTCTGCTGTTCTCTTCACATCTGTACAGTCATTTGTCCTTTTCCTTCTGAATCAGAGCACGACTCCAAACAACTCTGTGAAGCAGTCTATTATCCTTTCTCTCTGCAAAGGAGTTGACTCTTAGAATCATAGAATAGTTAGGGTTGGAAAGGGCTTTAAGATCATTCAGTTCC
Organism: Brotogeris chrysoptera; assembly: GCA_030323915.1. NCBI lineage: Eukaryota > Metazoa > Chordata > Aves > Psittaciformes > Psittacidae > Brotogeris > Brotogeris chrysoptera. The sequence continues at coordinate 14,039 of JARCZZ010042077.1, forward strand.
AACCCCCTTGCCACGGGCAGGGACACCTCACACTAAACCATGACAACCAAGGCTATGTTTAACCTGGCCTTGAACACCGCCAGCATTCACAACTTCCCTGGGCAACCCATTCCAGTGCCTCACCACCCTCACAGTAAAGAATTTCTTCCTCATATCC
>JARCZZ010042078.1:0-20675 GCA_030323915.1 Brotogeris chrysoptera
TTGGTCAGTTTGGGTCAGGTGTCCTGTCTCTGCTTCCTCCCGGCTCCCCCTCCTCCCTGGCAGAGCATGAGACTCAGGAAGTCCTTGGTCAGACCAAAACATTACCAAGCAGTAACTGAAAACACTGCTCAATCAAATCAATTGTGCTGAAAAATCAGCACAGCTCCAAGGCCCAAAATCAAAACCACAGCGCTGCACCAGCTACCAAGAAGGAGAAAAATGACTGCTACTGCTGAACCTAGGACAACAGATAAGAGACCAGAAGGATCGGTACCTGGAGAAGCAGCGCCATCAGCTCAAGAGTGTTTGAAATTCATTTGATGTTTGCAGTTTTGATTAGAAGTCAGTATCTAATTGTCAATATTTCTACCCCTGCCATCACTCCGGTAGCATATTGTTGGCATTGGACATTTATTAATACACAATTGAGAATATACATGGCATTCAGCTCAGTGGGTAACTCCAAAAGAAAAACTTGTGCTCTCTTATTATTTAAATAGTGACTCAAGATTTGAAGACATTGCAGTTTCTTTGAAATTAGAACTGGCAAAATCCATTATTAAGCAAGTGAGATGACATGAGATGACATCTGCTTTTAGAGTTATCAGACCATACCCTGAGGAAAGAAAACAAAATAGGAGGGACGCTATTTCATTATGTTGCCATGTGTCTTCATCAGGTTGCTCATTTTTCATTTCAGACTAGGATTGGGTAGATCCTGACATACAGAGACAAATCCAATTGCTACATGCAATAATGCAGTTAAAATCTCTAGGGGCTATAATACCACCTGTGTAACTAACTAGCTGCACTGCAGATTTATTGAGCTGTACCTTTGGGACTTGGGAGGAGGAAGCTGATGTATATGACTTCACTTCATCACATCTCCGGGCTGATGAGTCATTTAGAAACAGGAAAATGAAGAAGGAAAAGCAGATCTGTGCCATCCACCTCTTCCTTCTATGAATGCCAGCTTTCTCATACAGAACATTACTTCTTGGAGTTTTGACTGCTTTCAATGCCCTGGCTACTAAACCCACCATCATTTCCTACAGCGAACTTTGGCATAGTTGTTTTCTTCAAAAATGTTGTCTCACACTCAGCCAGAACATCCCTTTGTTTCGTTTCATTCCTAGGTGTTTACTAGCTGTAACCCCATTTTGCTACTTGAGTATTCCTTTTTCTGGTACTTCTAGCTCCAAAATATTTATAGACTATCATCCAGTCCATCATCTCTCAGCCTACCCTGGTAGGTAGGTAGTAAGGTAGGATATAGCTCAGTACATGTTTAAATGGATTCACTCAGCCCTGTATTTTGGCAGTAGTTTCACTGTAGTTATCAAGAGCTTGATTCTAGCCTATTATGATAAGTTGATTTTAATGTGCATTCACTAAGATTCATACAAAGGAATTTTTACCACCTTATTTCGTGCTTTCTGCAACTCATTGTTTGGCCTTTCATATTGCTCACTTGAATTAAAATGAAGAGAAATGGCCAAAAAAATACAGCTTTGTTCTCTCATCCAGAAACCCACAATTATCCTCTGCTAGTTGGACACAAGTTTATGCTTTATATTTATCTATGTGATTTGTGTTACAGTAGCTAAAATCACCCCATTAAAATTGCAAGTCATTCTATCTGGGACTGTATGAGCATCTCTGAAGGGATCATGCTTACTTTAAACATGTCTCTGACATAAATGCAAAGATGGAATTCAGTAGGAAGTAAAGAGGGAAATAAAAGCCAGTGAGGAAACAAGACTGATGTGCATGGTATTTTTAGTTTTATTTTGTTAAAATATACCTTGTCTCATGTGTATATGCCTTATATTGATGTTCTGCATGTAACTCTTATGAAAACAGAAAATTAGTTTTGTAATAAAACAACAATAAAAAAAAACAGGCAAGAAGGATAAGTTGCCAGTGAATTTAACTGTGCTATGTAATTGGATGAACTCTACCCATCCCTCTCATGGATAAACTCTGTCGTGGGGTGAGTAGAGTCTATTTCTTTGCCAATTTCTTGAAACTGAGCCCGCTTTGGGATAATGGATACCACAGAAGTGCTGACACCACATCTTCCTCTTTGCATTCCCTATGTTCACATGGAAATAACATTCTGTACTCTTAATAGCCCAACTTTACTGTGCAGTGTAACCAAGTAAGCTGAATAATTTGTTTACTGAATTTCAGTGTGTACATTTATAAAAGTCTGAATAATCAGCAGGATCTTAGCCTAAAACCATCTGATTTTCTCAGTGGTTCAACACTGCCCGTCCTTCCCTTGTTTTACAAATATGCTTTAATTGAAACAGGCCACACCAGGGTGTGCATTAATGGGCTGTTGCTGTACTGTTTGGGTGGCTGAAGGTAATTGGTCTCTGGTCCAGTGCTTCACAATGCTCCAAAAGGCATGTGCCAATGGTCTATTAATGCACACCCTGTTGTGACACTGCTTAATTAAAATCTTAGGATATCAAAAGCAGAAAGCTCTAATGAAGAAATTTCTTTCAAGCTGGTAAATACAACCGCATGACATATTAACCAGTACAATGCATGTTGGCTGGTTTTGGCCTGCAGAATTCTTAGTCAAATCAATGAACAGAAAAGAAGTGCATGCTGGTGGATGTGTCCACCATTACCAAAGTGCGCAGTGTAATTAGCAGACTTGTGCTATCAGGTCCAAATTATTTTGTGCTGCTTCTATGGATCTGTTTCTTGCCTGATGAATTTTATCTTTATGTTATCAAATGTTAATCAACTGAGTTATAAGTTATTTTCTAATGTTTTACAGTAGATGGATTTTGAATCAAAAGACTAATTCAACTTTGGTTATGTAAAGATATCCTTTCCCCCCTCATTTCTACTGGGTAAAGTGAAATAAAATACTTGATAAGCCAATCATTTTTCCAGGTTTTCATTGGAAATGTTGATTTTAGCACACTCTTCTTGCCACTGTGCATGTTATACACCTTAAGTAGTCTGTCAGCTTATGATCACAGCAGTTGTGATAGGCCTGCATGGATGCTTCACTGTAGGGTAGGTCAGTCTGTACTGAGATTTATGCTGATATGGTTTTATTATGCCTGGTATTGAGTAAGTCAGTTTAAATCCAAGAGACATATTTTTAGCTTAGTGTTCTTCAGCACAGATCAAGCTTAAGTAGCTCTTCAGGAAAAAGAATCTTTTATTCAGATGGTTGTCTATAATATTTGTAAACAGATTACCATGTCATTTCTGGATGAGTTATTAGCTATTTTGTTTTGGTTTTCTTTTTTTTTTTTTAATAGGGATCTAATTTGTTTGGCCTTAAAGAACCAAAATTTGTTGAAACTTGAATGAGAATACCTGAGTACATCCAGAGGAAAATGAAATGGAGGCTTCCTTTCAGTTAGAGAAAAAGGGACTTGGGATTTGTTGTCTACTTCATTACTTGGGAGCATTATATCTAGACTCTGCTGATATCTGTTTTCTTTCCTATGTAATTCAGTAACATATAATGCAGCTTTAATCTCCGGGTCCCTTCTGTCTGTGTGCTGTGAGACGAGAGACGGATGATCTCGGAAGTCAGGGGGTAGTGGAGCTGCAGCACACAGCTGTGTACCTGTCAAGTCTCCTCAGTCATTCATTTGATCATGCTGCTTTCAAGGTCTGTAGAGATCAAAAAGAAAGAATCCTGCACGCACTGCAGGTCCCAAGGGAGAAAGCAGTTGAACCTAGTGAGAGATGTACAATGGAAGAGAGGAAGTCTTCCAAGAAAAACAATCTTAAGCCTTCTGCTGGTGCAATAAGGTCTTGTCTAATTTGAAGGAGTTTGCTGGTACAGTTATACTGGAGGACTGCAGCAGCAAATCCTGCTACAAACATTATGGCTTATACTAGAAGGACTCTGAAAGCAGCCCTTAAATGGTGTGATATGACCTCCTGTGTTCTTGTAACTGTGTTTATTCAGAAGAATTTGCTGAGCCATATAGGTGTTCTGGAACGTAAAATTAGATGTGGCTTAAGCCTAAATAAGTAGGGAAATGGATGTACTATGGATATACTATCTGTAAACGTGGAATTTTTAGGCAGAATGTTTCTTCCTGCTGTCTCTTGTAGGCTCAGGCAGCATGGAGACTTTGGACTCTGAAGAAGGAAAGGGAAATTTCCTGGCAGCTGAAGTATAAAGATTTCCCTTTCCAGCCATAGTCTTACCCTGCAGACAGGTTGTTACCTAAACGTATGTTTTTTCCATCCTGTTTTCCTCCACAGCAGCAAAGTAAAGGCATGCTCTTTGCCTTTAGGAGAAAGTATGGTCCTTCTCCTGCCACTGCAGCTCTGCAGGATGCTATGTAAAGTGTGTGCCAGATCTCCTTCTGGTGCCATTTGAAATCTCCTGACATGGAAATGTACCACATCATAGCTCAACCTAGGCCTTTTATTATCCTCCTTTTTTCTCAGAGGAATTTTTTATTCTGCGAAGTCATATTATGCATGTGCTTTGGAGACATGGCATCCTTCTTTGCAGCTTTTAGTGTTGTGAGGTGATTTCTGTTATATTGTACAGTGTTGGTTCTGACTGCCTAACCTCTCTTTTGATTCTCTTTAAGCTGTTCTGATCTTCTCTGGGCCCTTATCTTCATTTTTAAACCTTATCCCAACAAAAACTCTGAGACAAAATCCAAATTTTAGACATTTGGGGTTTGTGCATGCTTGGATGTGTGCATGCATACAGGCTGAGACATTAAAGTAACTGTTTATTCATTCTTGAGAGCATTTCTTTTAAAACAGTCTCACAAAGCTGCAGCTTGCATATATGGTCTTCTGAAGATTCGTGTTATTTTTTACAAGCTAACAAGGAGTATGATCCTTTAACGGGAGCATCCTTACAACAGTGTAAAGTACCATCTCCTCTGGGGATTCTGTAAGTTCCTCATCCAGTTAAGAGCCACTAGTCCTAAAAATGTCACTGGTTGCAGCATGCCATGCAAATCAATTGTCACCTGATCCCAAAGAAGCAGTCTCAATTAGTACTCTGACAGAGAATATCTTAAGACGATGTTGCAGTCACCTACCTAAATTAGTGTTGAACCAATAAGTAATTTTTTTGAGAGCCCACTGTTTCTTAAACTGTTCATGGTGAAGAAAATAATATAGATAATATATTACTAATGGCAACTAAAGACCCACAGGGTACTTCACACCAAACAGTCATATGCCCAAACTCTTGAGTACATTCTGATTACTTACAGTCATTCTGGAATTTCAGTTCGATTCAGCAGATTGTTGGAGTTCTTCGTGGGTTGTTTTGTGTATTCCAGATGTGACTGTTTCAGGGGCAGCATATGGAACGTCATCTCTACCCCGCCAAGTTGATGCAAAGCAAAAGCATGTTTGTTCCTAGTAGGAAAGGCTGTTGGACAACAGTTCCTCGAAATATGTGCACTGTATGTTTTTGTCATGTTGCTTTTGTTACTTAGATAGCTGCTTTGCTAAGTTCTGCGGTAACTTCAGTTGTATTCACATCATGTAGCTGTAGCAGGTAAAATTTTCTAATGGCCATCAGTCCAACAGAAGCACACGGGGAATATACCTAGGGTGTCATTAACTCTATTATATTAATGGAAAAAAACTTTGGGAATGGCTGCAATGCTCTGTTTTCCCTGAAGTGATTGATTGTAGCTGTATTTTGGAAAGATAAAGCTAGGATATAGTGCTGTTTAAGGCCCAGTGCTTTTGACACAGAGACTTGGTTTGGAGGAGAAAAGGCATCTTGGGGAGGACTGTAGCCAGAGAAGCTTCTCTTGAAGCTTCTGTGCCTTGCCTTGCACGCCTGGATGTCACTGAAGTAACGTGTGGCTGTTGTTTCAGTCTGACTACAGGGCCTGTTCTTTGTACAGTCCTCTGTAAATGAGAAGGACAAAGTTATTTTGTTCTTAGTAACTAACATTATGTCACTGTTGCTAGGGGTAGATATGTGGAACTTGGTGAAATAAATATTGTCTGGTTTGAGGTTAGTGCTTTTTATTCACTTCACTGTGAGGGTGTTCTCACTTCCATGTGTTTCCTCTTCTATGGTGCTTACTAGTCCTTCCTACAAACATGAAACCAAGAAGGAACCCCTTCTCACTGCTTCTTTATGCTTCTCTTTTTCCATCTGTTCCATGTTTCTTTGTTTTGGTGACCTCATAATATCAGATTAGGCTTCTTGGCTGCCTCAAGGAACAGTTCCTTCAGGCCCCAGATCCCATATCAGAGAAATGATTGCAGGAAACCACAGGGTATGTCACTGTCTCCGAGGCTGAGAGTCTTGAAGCTGCGGAGAGGAATTGATCATTCAGGTACCTGCAGGGCCAAGCCTCTGGGTTTGAGCACTTCCTATTTTGTTCTCTGGCAAGTTCAGACTGAGACATGCATGAAAGAAGAATGGAGAAATCTTTTATAGTCCGAAGGTTTAGGTGGAGCCACTGGTCCCAGTTATTTCCTTCCCTGGCCTTTTGCCTCCCAGTTGCTGCGAAATGCTGGGGCTGGGCAAAGTGGTACAGTACTGGTAGGTGGGATTCAGTGTGCATACATGAGCTAAATAGACCGTAGGCAGAAAGAAAGCTAAAGGCATAGCCAGGGTGTTCAAGATCCAAAGACAGTCTCCAGCGTGCTGTCCAAAAAATCCTGTGGAATAGGTGAGGATGGGATGGTTTTGCCTGAGCACCCCCTCTAGAGCAGTTTTCAAGCATGATCTAGTAAAACAATAAAATATTAGAATTCTGACAGGGAATCTGATGGTTAATATGCAAAACTTGGCACGATGAATAAAAGCACATGGATTTTGGAGTAGGCCAAGTGCACTACGATTCCGTGTTTTGTGGTATTCCATAGCCTTTCTAATTGCATGTAAAAAATATTTAGGTATTTTCTGTAGTATTATCAGGAATTTAGACAGATGCCCCTGTTCTACTTCATGCCCCCTTCCCCCATGTTCTGAATGTTACTGTCACTTGAGCACTGGATTTTCTTTTGATAATATTTTTCTCTTGCTGCTGAAACATGCAGTAGCCATCTAGACAGTGAAGGAACATAATGGGTTACGCTTTCAGCATGAGCAATTAGATGTGCAATTCTCATTACCGATAACAGGACTTGCACTGAAAATTTTCCTCTATAAAGCTACCAGCACAAAGCCTTTCCCCTTATAAGCAACAGATGGGTTTTCCATAATGGCTTATTACCTCCTTGCTTTGTCATGCTGCCAGAAATGAAATATAAAGTTATTTATGGTTATAGAAAGATGCATAAGACACTGTAGATCATTCCTTGCCATCTTTTATAGTTTATCTAGTTAGTACTTTAAATCTCTCAGGACTAGGAAGTTTCAGAAGATGACAGAGCACTGCCTGAGAATTAAGATGAGTGTCCTTCTGTTTGGTTATTTATTCTTATGGTCCTCCATCTCTAAGGTGGTGCTATGGTCTCCACTGGGACTGGTAATTCGGGTGTTCCAGTAGAAAAGAGGTAATTTCTCATAAGAAATTTTGTCAGCTGTGACAACCCCTTTCTATGAAATTTGACTACTAGGGACAGAAGGCAGCAGTGTTTTACTGTGCATCATAAATTTGAAAAGGTAAACAAGTTACTTGATAATATTCCTTATCTGAAATGGGTAGGGGGTAGAGTGTCGTTGATTGACATATCAGTGAAAAGGGTCATTCCTGTGACAACTGATGGTGGAGACCAGGAAAGAAAATAACTCTGATGTGGAGAGTGCTTTTACTTACACATATTGCACATTATTAAGCTCTGTATGTTGGACTTTATACCTTGGGGATACCCACAGATTCACTATTGTCTCCACAAATCCTTGCTGAAGACCTGCTCCTACTATAAATGTGTTTATCAGTCATCTCTTGTAAGTAATATATTTAAAGTGATTAATATGGTATCAGGGTTATTACTTAAGACAGAAGACAAGCTGACGGCAAAATGTAAGATACTGTTATTATACTATTTACGTTAAGAGATTTTCCCAGAAAGATTATCAAGTGTGCTGACACCTGTGAGCCCTCTCTGAAGTGCATAAGTCTCCCAACAGGTTGAGGGGTATGCTTAGAGTTCCTCTTGCTTCCACTCAAGAGGGCATTTTAAATGTATTTAAGTCTAATTGAGATCAACCAGACTTCAGTATATGCTGAAGTATTTTCCTGAATATGGGTAGAGCTAACCACATAGAATCATAGAATCAACCAGGTTGGAAAAGACCTTTGAGGTCATCAAGTCCATTACTCCAGGACTGCCAAGACCACCACTAAACCATACAAATGAGGGCATCATCTACATGTTTTTGAACACTTCCAGGGACTGATTCCATCCCAGTGGGACCCATTGTGTTAATGAAGTAATAAAAGTATATTGGAGTAGGATGATGTATGTGTGGCCTATCAATACTATGGTGGATCCCAAATGTTTATATTTATATTATGGGGAAATTCGGTGAGCTTTATGCACATTACTTTGGAATCCTGTGGGACTTCTGGGTCTCAATCAGTGGAAAATGCCTTGTGCAGCTCATGATGTGTAATTCACAGATGACCATTGGACAGTCTATGTTCCCTTAGTGCTTATTAGCAAGCAACAATTGATGGGCAGTTGGTAATAGAAGTACACTGTGGCTGAATACACTGAAATAGTCTCTGTTCCTGTTATTTATACAAATGACCTCTTGAGGTTCATGCTATACCAAAGGGTCTCACCTAGGGATAAAGAGAAGGCAGTAGAACTAGATGCCTAAAGAGGGTGCTGTCTGTTCTCAAATGATGCATTAAGAGCTGGTCTATGTCAACATGCTTACCAGCTAATATTAGAAGCAATGCAAGGTACTACTAAAATAAGTAGTACGAAAGAAAGGGAAAAGTGATGTTTATAAAAAAGAATTCTCTTGTTCCTTTATCTCAAGTATTAAATATTAAATCCATTAATCATATAAATTCAGTAAGTGTATCTATCCAGCAAAGGACTGATTGATGGAAATCTGCAGATTTCAACTTCCCCAAATTTTCAGAAATTTTCCAAATTTTTTTTCCCTTAGTTTGATTAAAAGATGGATGTAGGATTTTAAATGAAGTACTCTGAGAAACTTCTTTTTAGAGGTATTGAAGTATCAGTCTGAGAGGAGCAAACGCTCAGCATCTCAGACAGTTGGCTTAATCCAGGTCCCTAAAATGCAGACTCAACCCTGTGGCTGGCAACTTTTTAGCAGGATTAATAATCCTATTAATGTAATCATTTGGATACCACTTCTGTGCGAGCGGACAAGTTAAGCTTTTCTTACTTTTTAGTTGTAGTATGGTTTACTGTAGGTAGGCAAGCTGGTTTTTAGGTGAAAATCAGTATCCCAAAATAGTAGGAATTATTTAGTGTGATTTTGTAAAACAAAAAAGTTGCTGGAGAGGGTCCAGAGGAGGGCTATAAAAATGGTTAGAGGGTTGGAACACCTATCCCATGAGGATTCCCCAGGCTGGTGGAGTTGGGGTTGTTCAGATTGGAGAAGACTCTGGGGAGACCTTATCATGGCCTTTCAGTACTTAAGGGGCCTGTAAGAAAGATGGGGGGAGACTAGACTTTTCGGCAAGGTCTGTTGCAACAGTATGAAGGGTGGTGTTTTAAATAGGGGAGATTCCAGCTGGATGTGAGGAAAAAATTCTTTACCATGAGGGTGGTAAAGTACTGGCACAGGCTGCCCAGAGAAGTGGTGGATGCTCCACCCCTGGGGACATCCACATGCAGCCTGGCCTTGATTCTGGGCAACTTGATTTAGTTGAAGGTGTCCCTGCTCGTTGCAGGGAAGTTGGACTACATGACCTTTGAAAATCCCTTCCAACCCAAAATATTCTATAATTCTATGTAATTATATTTCTGGAATCAAAACTTGTTTTGATTTTAAATAGCTATTATTGTTTTATGATCAGTACGTTCTTTTTCTTTATTAGCTTTTTTAGTTACTTTACTATGCCTTTAATCAATGTACTTTTTAATTAGAAGTTTGGGGTTGGTTTTTTTCCCCCCTCAATTTTATAGCTTCTGAGAAACATGAACAAATGGTTAATGCAGGATTTCATGTTTTGTTGTTCTGGAAAAATTCAAGTTCCATATAGAATTTCTTGAGCATCGAAAACATTTGGGCTCAACCATTATCTTGCCAAGCTACCAAGGGTACCTTTTCTGAGCTTTTTATATGCCCGAGATAGATGGCCTGCCTGAAAAGGCCATTTTCTTATTGTTGAAATACATATTTTGTTCAGGGCATGCTTTCTTATCTTTCCTCCTATACCACAGTTTTACAGATTCTGGAAATGTTCTTGCAGCAGCTCCCACAGTGTTTAACAAGGTGGGGGGGTGGCGCGGGAAGGCATATCTTTGTTTCAACTTCTCCAGTGTACTGGCTGCAACGCTATTCAGCCTCACAGTTACCTTTGTGTCACCACAGCTTGGGAAGTACATTGAAGCCTGATCAAAGCCCACTTTGGCCTTTGGATTATGCTTGCAATGCATTATGTAAGACCATTTCACTGTGAGCTTTAAATGCTGTTCCACGCAGAAGGGAGGCTCTTTCTACATTAATATATTTCCCCTCCTTCACTGTGCATTTATACTGACTTTGAAAAAGCTGAGTTTATGTCTGTTTAACATTCAAAGCACATGTCAAGCTGTTTAAAAAAAAAAGTAATAGTGTGCCTGCTCTGGTGCATATTTAAAGTTTTTGAAACTATCCCAAAGAAAGATCACTGATATTTCTCCCCCCTACCCTTAGTTTTATTTCACAAAGCCTATTTATTAGCCACCTGGTGAGCGTTACCGCACCTACAGCTTGTCTTAATAAATCATTGACCGTTTGGTGCCGCTGAGGTTACTCGACCTCAGGTTTGCAAGGCCTGCTTGTCTGGGCAAAATAAATGAAGGAAATGGCCAGGGGAGGCAGTTAATAATTGTGCATTGTATTTTAAAATCCAGATGCAGCAAAGTAATGCAGCTTGTAAGGCTGCCCCCATCCTTGCTGCTGTAGTTACTATAGCAGCAGCAGATGTTGACTTTGGATGACTTAAGGTATTGAGTATAAGGCAAAAACCAAATGCCTAAGGAGGATTTTCTTGTAGAGAGAGACATGATATCTCAGCTTAGGATAAGAACAGTATTGGTAGACCCGGTAAAATGACAAGATTTTCTAGGCTCTCAGACATACCATGATCACTGCATTATCCTGACTCAGAACCGAATCCAAGATTTTATCACACAGACAAAAGTGGGCTCAAACAAAATGTTTGTCTCTTTAGTAAAGAACAAGGATGTCAAGAAGATGAAATTCAGTATGACAGTGTGAATGGACATGAATTCTGTTAAGAACTAACTATGCGACTGTACCCACCACATGCTTCTGATTCAGCAAGGGGTTCAGTGAAGCCTCCTTCAACACCATGTTCTCTGCAGAACAGAGACAAGCTATCACAGAGCTCATCACGTCTTTTACCTATCCCTCTGTTGCTTGATGATTTTGTCTGGAGGAATCAAGATAGTTTACTTAAAGAACAGTGGCATTTTTATGGAAGCTGAAGCCACTGCCTTGCCTTCATCCCTCTCCCTGTGCTTATTTGACTGGTGAAGTCAGCTAGAACTTCATTAGCTTAGTGGCAGAGAGGTGGGAACCAGGGCTGGATTAATCTTGGAACAATTCCCTTATGGTAAAATCCCCAGGGGATTGATCTTGAGTGCTAAATGGCTGGCTGCAGATCATCTGCTCTCACATAGGTAAATTCATGTGAATAAGACAGACTAATATAAAACTATGTTTTCTAATATCGATAGCAGATGTCTTGGGGGGGCTGGGTGAGGAAGGACTGGTTTCTTTAGAAATACTACAGTTGAATACTGCAAGGGGACTTTCTGGCCAAGCAAGTCCATCTGTAAGGCTGAAGTTTAAATCTGGCAATTTTTTTGTCTTTGGATTTGATGTGGCAAATGTCAAGTATCTGTTCTATGCATTATCGTGTTTTTTCTATAGACCAAGACAAGACATCCTGCTTACAAAAAAAACCCCTCTTTGACTTTGTCATAGTTAGTACCAGATATAGCAACTGTGTAGATACCTACTCGCTGGGAATTGTAACAAAGCAGGTCCTAAGTAGGGTTTGTAGAAGAAAAAGGGACATTAGAGCTGTCCGTGCAGAGCCACCATGCTCTGTGTTTCCCTGCATGCGCTGCTCTAATCTCACTGTTTCAGCCTCTATTGACCCTTCCTCATTACTCCACCCTGCAAGTCCCATACTCCTTACAAATGGAGACAAGTCCCAGGAGATGACTTCAGCATGAGATGAAGGTAGCCAGCACTTCTTAAAATTTGACAGTTGGGTAACTCATGCTATGCCTCAGGTCATAATAGTTGTTGCTTATAAGATGACTTTCTTCTTCCTTGCTTCTACAAGGCACAACACTTCCAAACTGCAGTACATTCATAATAATGATGACACTGCCATAGCAATTGGTCATTCCCCTAAGGATCTCAGATGGCTTTATAAATTTTTAATGAGTCTTCCTACCCTTTAAATGACCCCATGCATTTAAGATTCAGGAGGCCGAAGATGCTTGGGCTCATGTAACTGATATAAAACTATGTGGATATGTCTTCCTTCCAGCCCAATGGGAAATGGTATTGGTGTGTAATGACTTATTGGCCAAGATCAGAACAGCCACAGGCTAAACTGCCTCAGCCCTCATAAGTTAGCCAGTTTTACTCCTGACATTACCATTCAGCTGTGAAGCCTATTCAGCAACATTAATTTAAGCCACAGAGTGAATTTGAGGGAGAGGGTGGCAAAAAGGCTTTTGCAGTATTTGTTGAATAGTTTGGGATAAAAATGGCCATACAGCCGGAGCAAGCTAGAAGGATGGGAGGTAAACTCATTTGTCACTAGCTACTGGGGGAAGGAGACGGAGAGGTCAGCTTTGACATTCAACTAATTGCATCTGTCAAGGCTTATGGACCTATTTCAGTCATATCTTTATATCCAAAAAGGACAGCCTGCAAGTTTACGAGAAGGGCTGGTTATGACAGTGAAGCTGGAAGAAGAAAATAGAGCAGGAAACGGGCTGGTTTGCTTTCTTTTTTCCTTTTCTGTTTCTATTTTTAAACACTGAATTTGCCATGGACTTCATGCCACGCCCAGGAATTATAACTAGGAAAGTGAGCACAGAGACTGCAGTCCCCTTTATTTCTCTAGGAAGTCAGCATGCGCCTGTGAAAGAGCATATCCAGTGTTCTTTAATGCAGTGCATTTTACCTTTTGAAATATTTGAATTATATGTTTGGTTATGGTTTACAAAGCAATTCAAGGGTTGCTACTTGTTTACAAAGCACAAAATAACCCCTCAATCAGTCTGTGCTGTGTACATGTAAAACTATAAAACCCTCTGAGCTCTCCCAAACATACAAATGTGCCAGGAACTTATATATAAATATATACCTTTATACGAATTCCTTGCAAACATGGCTTCAATCCAAGGGTAATTTTTCTGCATTGTGTGAAGTATATATCACAGTTATATTTTCATGCGTCATAGTTCCTTTTTTAACCCTTTGAGAGAAAGATTCTTAAACTCTTTTACAAAGAGTAAATTCCCTGGAATTATTTGCCTGGGATTGTCTGGTTAGTTGCAGCATAGGTGCTTTGCGATCCAAGAGTAAAATTAACACGTGAAGTTGGGGAAACCTGAGGCTGGTATCCGATACTTTATTTTAATAATGCATAGCATGTGAAGTTACTTTAGTCTGTAGGCTTCAGTATTATTAAAGTGGTTAAATCATTTCAGTCGCAGAGGTTGAATGGAATGCTACAGTATCACGGTTAAGAAGTTGTGCTATTTGAGATAGAATCCATATCACTAACTAGTATTCATCTGCAGGGTTTCGGTGGCTCTGCTGCAGTCATTCCTCAATTTAGGATTGTTTGGGTCAGCAGACCTCTTTTTGTTGTTGGTTCCATTACTTTTCTTGTTGACTTCTGGTTGCTTTAAAATGCGTGAATTAGTACCCATGTAACATTTACTTTTGAAGGGAATGAAAAAAATGACTCTGTGTCCTGGGAAGTAGACCAAAAAGTAACGTGATGGACACCGAGCTGTCTTTTCATAACCTCATAGAGTCTCCCAAGGTGAGGGTTGATTTGCTCAAAATCAGGAAGGAGTTTAAAAAAAAAAAAAAAGAAGAGGAAGCAAACTCTGCTTTTCTTTCCTTTCAAACTGTTTTCTAATGAAAGGAGGTCAGCTTGCAGGATAGTCCCCTTGACTCCTTGCAGGTGTGCTAAATTTGTTTAAATAAAAGTTCAAGGGGAAAATAACGCCCTTTTAAAAGTGCTGCCTTTTAAAGAGTGTAGAATGTATTTCATTTCCTCAGTTGCAGTCGAAGACTATGCACCACCACTCAACTCCAGAGGTCTCAAAGCAGAGTTAATAATTTTTCTAACACTTTTTTTTGTTTTCTGTTTGGAAAAAGCAACTTCATCAAATTACAGCCTTCTGCCAAATCTTTCAATGGCACTTCATTTTGGAAAATCTCTGCGTAGCACTTTCAATGGCGCTGACATTGCTGGGAATTAAATCATTTAATATTTTAATATTTCATTTCAAGCTGGTATTTCAGGTTTTAATATAAATATTTCAAAGTTCATGCCAAAATGAAACCTTTTTAAATAAGAAAGCATTACTAAATTGGCACGCCATTTTTCCAAGAAAATTCTATTCTGTTAGGAAAAATCCTCTGGTTTTTTGTTCTTTTGGGGTTTTTGTTTGTTTGTTTTTGGTCTTTTTGTTCCAAATAGAAATATAGGCAAACATTTAACTGCTAAAATTGTTTCCATAATAGAATGTCTAGGGTTCTATATAGCTTTAGCAGAAAGTTGGATGTAAATCATATCGGTGTGTACTGACCATTGACCTTGTTACGCATTTGCGTGATACTCAGTTACTTCAACGCAACACTTAATGGCAGCCACAGTGAGTAGGGGCACTCTTTAAGTCTCCAAAGTATGGTTGTGACAGCAAATGTGCACTGCACATACCCTCCAATAATCATGTGGTTCTATTAAGATAGTATAAACAGTTTTCCAGGATGGGAAGTGAGCAGTGCATCCATTTTAAAGTCCTGAGGCAGTTTAATCCAGTGCTTTCCATCATCCTAAATTTTCTGGTGGAGCTGGATCACGTAACTTAAACCATGTCTCAACTTTAATGATGTCGCATAGTTGAGAATGTACTGTGTTAAATAAGAATGCATTATTTATTGTCAGTACTAAAACATGTGTGGTATTCCCAACATAAACTGTCTGGCCTCAATTTTCACACTTTGGATTTTGTGCATCTTCATTATGAGAAATGTTTTGCCCACATAGTATAAACCATGGACAAAAAAATCCCTTTGTTCTGAAAAGCAGTTTTGTTCTTTCATTGTACCGTTTATTTTCTATTCTGAGTGGCTGTTTTCTGGACCATTTCCAATTTGTTCAGAGACACTTGCAAGCAGAGGGTAAAATTTGGTAATCGCATGTTTAGTTAGTGCTATAGCATCCCATTACAGTAACATCAGGAGGTCAGTGGATCTCTCTCGATTGCAACTGAACTATAATGTACTGTACCATGCAAAGGATTTGGCCTTTTCCCTCTCTTCCTTACTTTTACACCTAGCTCCATTCTCTAAGTGTTTCTACAAATTTTGGCCAGATAGACTGAACATCTGTGCTGAATCTTTCTGAAAAGCATCTAAGTCCTTGGCTAACCAGGTGCTGAGCAGAGAAGCTCTTTTTTGTGCTATTACATAGAAAATGTCACATAATTATAATCTACTTCCTCCCTAACAAACCAAGTGCCTGAGTCAGAGAAACTAAGACTTTCCTAAACTCTGAGTAGTGCTCAGAGCACATCCTGCAGGCCCTTCCATAGCCAGCTGTGAATTATTTGGGCAGAAATCAGACAGAGACATCTGCTAAAACACCTGCTGCAAGGCCTTTGGTCTCTCTGACTACAACAATAACTTCTGAGGCTTTGAAAGTTTGTTCATCTGGAGGAGAAGCTACAGTGGAAACTTCACAGCTCTCAGGGCTGTTGCAAGGTGAACATGTTGGAGTGGGGCCACAGTTTATGGACTTTACACAGTTTACTCTTATAAATTAAGTTTCAGACAGTTTAGGGTCATGTGGATAAATATCCCTGGATGATTTCCTGAAGTGGAATGCAGTTTTGTGTGTAGTTGTCATATTCTGAGAATCATTCGCTCTTCTAACCTGGCCAGTACCACATTTCCGATCTGCTTTTTTTAAGGACACAGCTGTATGGTTGTTTTGCTCCTCTCCACAGTTACACTAAGCTTATCACAGGGCTAGAGATTCGGAGGCACATAGACTTGTTGCTCTTCACATTCTGCTGCCCAGGATTGGTGATTGGGTGGTTGATTTTACTTTAGAAAAGGGTTCGGTGCTGTTTAAGTGACGCTGATTGGTAAGAACTCTTAGTGCCTGTGTGCCATTTGAACTTGTGTTTGTTCTCTCCTGAGCAACCTCTTCCATGGAATTGAGAGAAGGAAGGTTATGATCACTGGTAGGGAAGTTTAACAGCTGCTTCAACTCTCTTGAGCTTCATGAGGTGAATAGCTGGTCTAAATAGTCCGATGTAAACTGAGGAGCTGTAGTGGGACACTAGATCCTGCGTGCAATTAATATTTCTATTGTGTATCGGAGTAATCCCCTGCTTGATTTCTCCTAGTCTGGAACTAATGAAATATTGATGAGAACATTTACGGTGTACTGCAAAACCTCACGCCATTCTTTTTATATACGTTTATGCAACACCGATGCCTTGAATTCTCTAAATTGCATTACTACAATGCAAGGGCTAGAATTTTAATTTCTGTCTAAAGGTAAGAAAAAGGATAAAGTAGAAGAATACTTACAGATCAATAAACAAAACCTGGAACGGGTTGTGTTTTCAGCTGTTCCTGAATAACTTAGTATCAGAAATGGCAAAACCAAGCTAAGAATGACTTTGTAGTTTCTAAAACTGAAATCCCCTATGGCTTTGTCCCTCTACTTTTATTATTGGCTGGTAATACATCATTCCAACAGTAAATAACCTTTTAACAAACCAATTAAATGTTATGAATAACTGAGATTACAATTATATAAGTCACAAATTTGTTTTATAACATGCAGCTGGGAGAAAGCAGTTTTGGGGATACTAATAAAATTTCTCAATTAGAGACTTTGGAATTCCAAGAATATTGGAGATTTTTCTTCATCGTCATTCAATGAAATTCAGGTCTAACGTGGACTAGAACTCTGTTCATGGGGAAACATATTTGTCTTTGAAACCTACATGATAAAGTTCAGCAACTTCTCCAGCATTTGAAACTATACAACTTGCTTAGATAAACATTTCTGATTATTTGCATAAATATTTAATTTTATGGCATGAAATTCTGTAACTTAGTTGCTTTGGAAGAGTGGTTTTATTGCAGCTTGTCTTTTAAATTTATTT
The DNA here is from genome assembly GCA_030323915.1 of Brotogeris chrysoptera. Classification (NCBI taxonomy): domain Eukaryota; kingdom Metazoa; phylum Chordata; class Aves; order Psittaciformes; family Psittacidae; genus Brotogeris; species Brotogeris chrysoptera. The sequence continues at coordinate 17,548 of JARCZZ010042078.1, forward strand.
GAAACTGACAGAAAAATTATATCAGCTAATGTTATCTACCCTGTTTCTCCTTTAATCCCAAAGCCGATCTTTCTCAGAGCCTGTCAACAGTACAGGCAAAATTGAATTTTTTGCCTTAAAAATGAAGGGCAAAGGCCTTCCAGTCATAGCCAGGGACAGGGGAGAAGATAGACTTTTGAGATACAGATAGTAAAATGTAGGTTTCTTATTTCAGCTGTTAGGGAAATGGAGTAAGAGGACTCACAAGTGACAATTGGTGCTCTTGGGGTGGGACATCATCATCTCCCTGCAGTAACTGCTATCCCACTTATCCTTTGGTAAGCGCAACAGCCTTAATTTTGCTTTTTGTGATTCTGCCTAAGCAAACTAGAGAATGAGGCTTATTCCATGGTGCTGTTTCTGCACTCAGGCACTCCTCGCAACCCTTCTCTAGCTTCACTGTGTAGCAGGCACCCTGCCTGTTGCTTAGTTATTTATTCTGTCTGTGCCTGGAACAGTCTTTGCCAAGAGTGGGCAAAGTAGGGCTTTCATCAAGTGGGAAAACTTGTTGTCCTAGCAGGCAGTCTTTACAACTTGGCTAAGAGAGTAAGAAGTCCTCTATTAAAAGTTGGTTGTAACATAAAAGTAAGGTCTTGTGCCATCCTATCACACTGATGTTTTCCATTTGTGTCATTCATCAGAAGGAAGCCTGTTACTAGCAACAACATCTATTTGGCCTACTTAATTTTACAAATTGCATTAAAACAATGCATAACCTGTTCTGGCAGATATTGTGTGGCTCTAGGACCTTTCAGACACTGCAAGATTTGAGTAATCTGACATGAATTCTCAGGCTTTCTCAGCTTTTCTAAGACTAATTTTGAAGGTCAAGGTTTGGCAAAGCTAAAGGGCTCTGCTGGTAACTATGTCTAGAGCTGGAGACTTTCAAGATTGGAAGGGAATCACTGGGGACCCTGGAGAACTGCCGTCCATCGAGAGCTCTTAGGAGCAGGGTAGGAAATACTTCCCCAGGCCTAGGCAATCATGCTTGATCTAGACTTTAGGGTATGATAAGATGCCTCTGAGAAAGCTTCCGGCTCTAGCTGGAGTATCACAGGAGTCTGAGCTCTTGGCTCAGTGTCTTCAGAAAATTTTTCGAATCATCTTTTCAAAGATTTTCCTGTCTGATGCTTTTATTATAAACTGAACAATGTCTGCGCAGCATTGCCACAGTACTTTCTGGTGATCACAGGAAGGTGTTCTTCTGTGGTGCAACACTTGCCCCACTCCTGTCAAGCCAGCCTCTCCCAACAGTGTTTTTACTAAACTTTCAGTTGAAGCATATATTAATTTCAAAACTAAGAGTAATTTTGACAAAAGAAATAAACTATTTCCTCTTGAAAATGTAAAAAAAAAAAAAAGAAAAGAAAAAGGATAATTTTGCATGACCTATTTAGCTCTTGTAGTATTTCCTAATAAAAAAAGAAAATCATTGGAAATTTCTAAACAGCTCTAACAGTAGTATAAATTCCTGGAAGACTGTATGCTAGTGTCTGGCAATGCCTAACACTAAGGAAAAAGGAATGTAAGGGAAATGAAAATACTGTTGCGTAAGGGAAGATGACAATGCAATTGTTATGTCAGATTGGGCTATGGCAAAATAGTATAAGAGAGTTTCTTAAATTGGTATTCAGCATGTCTGTGTTAGATCAAAATAGTGTAAATACTAGGAATTCTTTGTGGCCTTGATAACTTGCGTTGGCAGCTTGTTGAAAGGGAGAAAAGAAAAGGAGGAACCTTTTCTTGTAAATCAGACAGTGTATTTTCAGCTGATGTTGCTATGGAATTTGATGACCCATTATGTTGTACTTTTATGCGCACCAGTCTGGTCATAGTAACAAAACTTTCCTTGCCAGACTCCTTTTCTTCAACGTCGATTCACATTAGCTCAACATCTGGCACTTCATATTGTTCCCTAAAAATTGTCTTTTCCCAAATGCTCAAAGTATGGTGTATCTATATATGTATGTATATATCACCTGTAAGGAAATACTGATGGGTCACCAGAAGCAGGCAAACATTTTAACAAAATGCAATATAAGCAAGTTTATGACCATAGCACGCAATGTGAACAAATATGTTTACATATAACATGAAGACCATGCAAATCTTTTACTATACCTGTAATTCAGATACTCCCAAATGAGTTAAGTAGATAGTAATATAGATGTCTGTTAAAACTCATTATTGCCTTATGACAATTATTTTGGAGGACCAACATTTAAAAGCTTGTTGCTACTTAGCCACCTCTGTTACATGATAAGGTAAACTAAGTGTGTCCATCATTATGTGAATTACTATGATGCTGTCAAAAAAAGTAAGCTTTATATTGTTCCTCTTACCCACAGAGTTTAAAAATAGTAATTTTATTCTTCATACACAGTAGCACCCACAGGTCTCAAATAGCTTTTGAAGTCAAAGTAGCTCTTTGTTTTGAAAATAATAGGTCAAATAGGTTCTGGACAAACATTTGTGTGTTAGAATTGTCTGTGATTAACCATATCACATTAATAGCACCTTTTGACAGCTAGTTTGCTCAATGTCGTTGTAAACAACAGCTGTCATAAAATGCCCATGAGACAAGCAATCTATTTTGGTGTTACAGGTGGAAAACAGCAACTGACACTGCATATGTATTATTACTTAGTTGGTTCACTTTGCAGTAGAGAAAACATTTTTTCTCCAGTCAGTGGAACAATTCTGTGGCTCAGCCAGGAATGGCCAGGTCTTCCTGCTGGCCCTATAACCTCTCAGCCATGAATCCCTACATAGACTTAACTTTTATACTACCTTGCCAACTTTCCTTATTAAAGCTTCTTAACAAAGCTCTCTTAACAAGGAAACTATGCTAGATGTCCATCTTTTCTCTAGGCTTCAAGATCTGCTTTTGAATAACCTAAAGACTTAAAGGAAGCTTTGTGTATCATGTATTTGTATGCCTACTCAGATGCTATTAAGACAAACTTCACAAAGACAAGAAAACTTCCCCAGCTTACTGATAGGATAAGTTGAAAACTTTATTTTATTTCCCATCCAATACTCTTTTAAAACAGACACATGTAAATGAACTAATCAAATTTTTAATTTCA
>JARCZZ010042081.1:0-15535 GCA_030323915.1 Brotogeris chrysoptera
GTGGTAGCAGTAGTGATTTGTGTTATACCTTAGTTACTAAACTGTTCTTATCTCAACCTGTGGAAGTTGCACTCTTTCAATTCTCCTGCCCATCCCCCCAGGACTGGGGGAAGAAAGCGGGGGAGTGAGTGAGTGAACTTTGTGAGGGGCTTAAACCACAACACCATGTCCACGCACTTTGAAGTGTTCCAGCATGACCTCGTGCACGGCCACTAATGCCTCAAAGTGTAGCTGCTGCAGCATGGACTTATCCACAGCCAGTGATGCTTTGAGGTGTGCCTTGTCCAGTGTGGACTTACCTGTGGGCCACGATCCCTTCAGAAGCATACCTGCTGTGGCACAAACATACCCATGGCCCCAGGGACTTCAAGATGTACCTGCTTTGGTGTGGACTTACTCATGACCTCAGACACTTCAAGATGTCCTGCTCCCATGTGGATTCACTACAGGTCACAGTTCTCTCACCTTAAGTTCTTGCTGCAGTTCCAGCCCGTCCAGTAAAGCAGCACAGAAACAGCAGCAATACCCTGGCCATCTGCCAGCCCAGGCTCATTGCTGCTGCTGATACTGCTATCGGAATGTTCTCAGGCACAGCAAAATAAGGTGAGAAGCACTATAGCAGGCAGCATAAGCAAAAAGCAGACACCAACAAGCACTGGACTCTAATAAACTGTATGGCAAGAAAGCCCACAGCAAGCAAGAAGTCTATTAATAGGTAAACAGCAATAACAACTATAAATTCAACCTCTCATATTCCAATCAAACCTGTTATTATCTCAAACCCTTCAAGCCCCATGTTATGCCCAAATGGATTGTTGTGGTTTAACCCCAGCTGGTAACTAAGTTTCACAGAGGCATTCTCTCACTTCCCCTCAGTGGGATGGGAGAGAGAAATAGAAGGGTAAAAGTGAGAAAACTCATGGGTTAGTGTAAAGACAATTTAACAGGTAAAGCAAAAGCCACACATGCAAGCAAATTAAAACAAGAAATTCACTACTTCCCATCATCAGGCATATATTCAGCCATTTCCAGCAATGCAGTGCCTCATCACATGTTAACAGTTACTGAGCATGATGTCATCTGGTTCTGGATCTCCCTTGGTTCAGTTGGGCTCAGCTGTCCTGTCTGTGTTCCCTGCAGCTTCTTGCGTGCCCCTAGACTGCTCGCTGGTGGGGTGGGTGAGAGGCAAAAAAGGCCTTGGCTCTGTGTAAGCACTGCTAATCAGTAACAGAAACAGCCCTGTGTTACAAATACTGGTTTTAGCACAAATCCAAAACATAGCCCAGTACCAGCTACTACGAAGAAAATTAACTCTATCCTAGCCAAATCCAGCAAAGGGTTTTACAGGAAGCTTCAGGCATATAAGTAGTCCCGAACTCTGGCATCTTTAAATGAGAAACACTATGACAGCAAGAAGGCAGATGACAGATTGGTCAAGAAATTGAAGTATGAGAAAACATGTAAGATGGTAGAACAGTTGGGGCAGTAGTGGGAGTCAGAATTGTTAGAAAAATATATTGTCTTCTCTACCACACAGTTGTTCATGCTAGACTAACAGTTTTATTCATCAATGGACATACCTTTGTTCTTGCATAATATTTTACTGCAGCTGACTAAAATTGTTATGCCTTAGGTCAGGAGGAAAACATTACAGCAAAACTTGTAAACAGAGCATCTCTGCAGGTGAATTTTTGAGAAATGAATACTGAATAGTTGTTATTAACTACTTTCTGATACTTCCATCTTGCAGTCTGTGCAGTATTTAATGGACATTTGGCACAAATATTTTCCATTAAGCCTCAAGAGCAACACAGTTGTTTCTCCTGTGTTGCGTTGTCAAGTGTCCCCAGTTCCACTCTTCCAGTCTGAACTCCCATATGCCAGCTTCTAAACCATGGCCTTTCTTCTTTTCCTGGCAGCCAGTGTGGGTGGGTCAACCTTTTGACCTCTCAAGAGGAAGACAAACTTGGCCGCAATTAAAGAAGGCATTTCTACGTGGTAACAGTGTATTATCAGTCTTTCTAGAAGGTGTACAAATATTAGTATTGAATATCAATTTTCATTATAGCATGGTATATTTTACTGGAAAATAAACAAAAAGGTGCAATCTTCACTACCCTGATTGCATCACAAATCCACACTGAAAAACCAGGGCCTATGTAACATGAAGAAATTTTCCTAGGCGATCTCTTTGTGAATAAAAGATTAGTGTAATAATTCTACTCTGAGCAGCAAAGACTCCAAGTAACATCAAATGAATTTATGCTTTACTACACAAGCTAATCATAACAACTGTAAAACATTCAATATGCTGATTGAATTTTTATTTTGGATTGTATCGGCTATGTTTATTACCTTTCCTGTGCCTTTTATCATCTGCTCACATATCACTGATAAAGAAAGGAAAAGAATATAGACTTCCATGTGTTTCCCTTCTCAGCAGGATTCACAAAGTGTACTTACATGTACATGACATTTTATGGATCGAAAAGGTGTATCATTGTAAATACCTCATAAAACATCTGTTATATATTTTTAGAATTTGGAGAATGGCTTCTGACAGATTCATTGTCAGATCACGTCCCCAGAGAAAAATATTATGGATTTTAATGACAACATGGACAAAAATGAGTTTTAATAAGAGTTCCATGGTGAAAATCATCTTTGAGGATTCAGAGGGTATTCAGAATGATGCTTTCTTTGCAGAGTTGTTTTCATTTCAAAAGCCAAAAAACTGACTTGGGTTAAAATATTTTAATGGTTGTTTCCAAAAGTTTGCAACATTAAATCTGTATTTTAAGGAATATGCTTATGAACCTGATCTGCAATATTTTGCTTCCACTTATGCCAATTTTACTCAACATGAAAATAACTCTTTGAATTTTAATCTACCGAAAGTACTTTAAAAAAGATATATGTTAAAATACTTGCTTCTAACAGCTCAGATTTTTAACGAACCTTCAAATACATTGAATTATTTTTTCAGGCAGAACATTTCAGATGTATATTACTGGATTTGAAATTATACTTGAATCATTCCTGTTTACGTACTCTTTTTTTTTTTTTTTTCATTTTTCAACAGTTTCTGTTACAGTTAATCTCCTATGTTTGGCATTTTCTTTCTATGTACTTACTCTCCAATTTTTCTGTTGCCTCTTTCATGTGTATGTGTGTGGTTGGTTTTGTTTCTTTTTTTTCTCTTCCAGTTATTTGATTTGCTTTTGTCCTTTTGTTCCTTCATTACTTTTGATTCTTATTTCCTGTGAATGTAAATATTAAGCTTAACAAATCTCTTGCTGTGTTGAAGTGGTATTTGTTTTTTTGTTGTCAAGATATAGTTCTGCCTTTTTCATTGAGTTTAAATATATTCTTTTTAAAAGGTCTTTTGGACTACTCACTGTTTTAGTGAGTCATGTTACTTAATTACTTATTGACTTTTTTTTCTGTTGTATTCTCATGTCTTAATATTATATGTTAAAAAGCTGCTGTCACTGAGAGAGTTTTCTCTGTCACAGCAGGCCTAGTCCCTGCAGTACTGGGATTTTCCTCCAGAAACCTATCGTGAGTAAATTCTGTAATGTGCAGAACAAGGGGCAAGTGGCTACACTTCGCCCTGAAATATCAGCAATAATGATAAACAAGTTTTATAAGGCCGAGGATAAGTCTCAGCTCCTGTGGGGTAACTGGACTGTTTCCGCTGCTGTGGCTTTCATAACACTTTGAATTTCTTAACACTTCTACTGAAGTTTTTCCTTAGCATTTAAGGGGTAAAGGGAAGTTGCTGGTATCCAAAAGTCAAGATGTGTCTATATTTTTTGTGTCCCAAGAGAATTTTCTCTGGCAGCAGCCATGAGGGTAGTAAAAGCTGTCGATGCTTTTCTTTTGGAGTGAAGCAATACTCAGAATACCAACAGCTAGCATTGCTGTCTCCCTGGTGGCATGTCAGAGCTACAGAGCTGCAAGAATTAGTCATTGTCAAATTTAAGGGACTTTGGCTAAAAAGCCTTGGAAAGCCTTTGCTATTATGTCACTGTTAAAGTCTTGAACAAGGTCCTACTAGTAACTTCCAAGAGGAAAATATTCACATTTTCTATATTCTCCTTAGAGAGAATGTTTTGTATTCTTACCATAGCTCTTCATGACCCTGTTGCCATGGGGATTGTGGATCAGCAGTAATTATCTGTTTAATTGGAGGCATCTAGGCTTTTCCATTTTAGTGCATTACTTTATGTCATAAACATGTACGCCACAACAAGGTAATTGTGCCTGCTCATCTGCAGCCAAACTAATTCCAAGTCAAAACTCAGCATTACCTCTGTCCTGGTATTGGGGATTGCTGTCTTCTTCACAGCAGAGGAAACATCCTGTGACAAGTGTCCAGCATGTGCCTGAAGGGAAAGGAGCACTTAAGCTGAGCTGGACCTCCCCTACACTGTTCCTGTAGTTGGGCTCACAAATTGCATGCTGTTCATGCTTAATTCATTCTGCTGCTGTAGCAAATTCTCAGGAGACATCACACTTTTAGTTTCAGTTTAGGAAAGACTTATTTCTTGCTTCTGATCCTGGCTGAGTTGTATCTGATGCTTGTGCTATACACAGTTTGTCCTTAGCAGTTTAGAATCATAGAATCTTAGAATCATACAATGATAGAATAGGTAGGGTTGGAAAGGACTTTAAGATCATCTAGTTTCACCCCCCTGTCATGGGCAGAGACACCTCACACTAAACCATGCCACCCAAGGCTCTCTCCAACCTGGCCTTGAACCCCGACAGCGATGGAGCATTAACGACTTTGGGCAACCCATTCTTGTGCCTTTACCACCCTAACAGTAAAGAATTTCTTCCTCATATCCAATCTAAACTTAACCTGTTTAAGTTTGAACCCATTACCCCTTGTCCTATCACTACAGTCCCTCATGAAGAGTCCCTCCCCAGCATCCCGATAGGCCCCCTTCAGATATTGGAAGGCTGCTCTGAGGTCTCCATGCAGCCTTCTCTTCTCCACAATGAACACCCCCAACTTTCTCAGCCTATCTTCATACAGGAAGCGCTCCAGTCCCCTGATCATCCTCGTGGCCCTCCTCTGCACTTGTTCCAACAATTCCATGTCCTTTTTATGTTGAGGACACCAGAACTGCACACAATACTGCAAGTGAGGTCTCACAATTATTTCACTTGTTTCTCTGCACCCCAAGATGCAGGACTTCGCACTTCTTCTTGCTAAAGCCCCTGAGGTTCCTGCCTGCCATTTCTCCAGCCTCTCAAGGTCCCTCTGGTTGTGGCTGTCCTGTGATATATGAACCATTTATCTCAGTTTTATGTCTTCTGCAAACTTGCTAAGGATACACACTGTCTCATCATCCAGATCATTAATGAAGACTTTAAACAGGACCAGACACAGTACTAACCCTTGGACTACAGAGCTTGTTACTGAGGTGATGTTTCACAATGGTAAGCAAGTACATAGCATATATTTACCCTGGCTGGTACACATGCAACTTAGCTTGTTCCCATGACATACAGATGTCTTCATAGGATGTATGCTGAACAAAATAGCAGTTTGCCAAGGGTTAAAAACTTTTCAAAGCTTTGTTTTGAAGTACTGTTTGGTGCCATTCAAACATAAATATCTTTAGGCTTACAAAATTAATTTAACTAAATCTCATTGCTTTACAGCTAAAATTCTTTCACCTAAAATAACCTTTAAATTAAATGGCATTCCCTATTCTTCCATCCACACACTACTTTCCTTGTAATTTGTTTTTTCCAAAAAGACTAAATGAATAAACATGTAAACACAGTCTTTTTCATCTTGGATGAAGCAGATTTCTCTAAAACCTGACAGAACATATCAATTCATGCTAAAGTCTTCCTCCATCTTGAGATATCTAGATTGATCTTGCAACAAAGATATATTGGGACTATCAATCAAACCTGTATCAACCTATATGTGCTGTGTGTGTGTAACAGATGCCCCGAGCAAGGAGATTTGTTGTCCTCTGTCTGCTTAAGCAGAAAATATAACCCATCTGGTTATAAATACCCAGCAGAACACTGTACCATATATTTCTTGCATAAATATGTGCTATTGATTCAAGTTTTAACAAGAGTAAAAGATCAGGGAATTAGCATTCTAAATTACATCATGACAGAGGAGTTTGCAAGGTTTTTACTTGCCTAAAGTTAAAAAATGAAAAAATTATTTCCAGCTAAGATATTTCAAAATAGATTTCTTATACTAATGGGGTTTTCTTATAAATATACTATCATTACTTAAAATCTTAAAATCTTAAATTATCTTAAAGCAGTCCAAACATTAAGAAATTCCTGAATTGAAAAAGTAGGCAATATGGGATCTGAGTAAAAATCAAATTGCAAAAAAATCTTTCAAGATTTTGGCTGTAATTTCTGAGAAATCTTTCTATATGCACTATATTACACTTAAAATTGTTAATCAAGTAAACCTGCTTTTGCCTATATTTTGAACTTTCAGACTCTCAAGGTGTTCTCTTGATTGTTTAGCTTCTCTCCTGATCTGGGTTTGCTATTGTCATTTCAGATTCTGTTGAATTTTCAGGGGATGTTAGGTACCTTTGATGCTATAGTGAAGACGTCTGAAAGAGCTGTGCTATGGCAGACATCCGAAGGAAACATTCCATATGGCCGATCTTCCCTCAGAATATTGGGAGATTAATTCAATTAACCCCTCCAATACATTTTCTTTGAGATAGTGTATATCAAAATTTTTTTCACTCAAATTCTATAATAAAACATATGGTGGGAGAAAATAGGATTCTGAGTGTCATTTATTGTGTAACTCTCAAGGATAATGCAACTTTTTAACTACCTGCTGTGATTCAAATTATTTTCCCTGAAATGCCCATTTCAGGAAAATTCTCTAAGAAAGTCAACATTTGCAAAGAAAGCAACCTCCAAAAATCCAACATAGTTGAGAATTCTTGTAAAACTTTACTGTTGATTCTAAGTGTATTGAAGAATTATCTTGGCATGCAGCTTCTTTTTAGTATGTTTGATAGACAACAGAAGTTAATAACCGTATACTTTCAAGGTTATCTATTGCCTTTTCCAGGTAATAATCTTCAAGAAATATCAAATATCCCAGTGTTGGTTATTGCTTCAATGAAATTTGAGTATCAAGGAACAGCAAGAATTATGTTGTTATGAAGCCAGTATATTACAAGATATAGCTAAGAAGCAGTAGTCATTTATGAAAAACTTGAAGGAATTCGGTACATGATAGGCGATAAATCATCTGGAATATAAAAAATTGCTGAAATAGAGCAATTTAAAGAGTAAAAAATATGATGCGTATCATGCACAGGAAAGAAAAAAGAAATAGCTAATCCATTATAATTTTGGTAAAGTAAAAAAAAAAAAAATAGCAATGGGAATTAAAAATACATTCACAGAAAAATCACTTCAAGAAGTCCAGCTTTACATGTAGAAGCAGACCCTAGAGGATCATGACAATTTACATGTCTTGTAGACCTGCCATATCAGAGTATGTTATCAATTTTTTTAAACCTAAATACAATTTTTCCTAACTTCCAGTCCAGCTTAAAACATATTGCAACCTAAATTTTCTGAATGCTATAAAATTATCAAAGTCATTTCTAACTTAATATTAGAAAGGTTTGTGTTCCTAATGACTTTCATTTTTTTATTACCAAAAGAGATTTCTTTTTCTGCTTTTCATAACATACCTTTACTTGATCACAAGCAGGTCAGTTTCATTTTTCATTTTTTAACTCCATACTTCATGGTGTTCGGCAGTTGAAGCCCTTTTCAATTGCTAAACCAAGGTAACATTTGTGGAATAAAGAGAAAGAATATTATTTCTGCTGCTACATTTCACAGGGTGCAATGACCTTCACTACTCTGAGATACTTTAAGGTATGCCTGTGCTGTTAAAGTTCGTATTTTAGAGCACTCTATTTATTATTTTTTTTTTACTTTTTTTTTTGACTGGTTGCTTAGCGATTGCAAGCTTTGTATTGTAGCCAATTCAGCATCATGAAACAAGATTGTGTGTTTTTTTGCTTTTGATGATTTTAAATACATTAAAAACTGAAATTAATTCAGTGGTGCTGCCACTTAGCTTAACAGTTTGTTGCAGCTCTGTATGAGAAATGAGAATCTTTCCATACAGTACTAGCACTGACTTTTAAAATATTTACTGGGATAAAACATACATGATAGTCTCTCCCCATGGTATATTGCTGTAGCTAAGATCTGCCACTCCGACTAGAAATTTTCTTATTCCTTTCCTCTCACCTAATACTGAATTTGAGATTTTTTCTGCTTTGGGCTTCTGCTGTGTTTCCCAGAATCACAGTAATCAAAACCCTGTTGAATTCAGGGAATGCTGCAAAGCATATATTGAAAGAGCTGAAATAGTGTTAAAGGAAGTTTGAGTTCTCTAGTCTGGAGGTTCACTTATTTTGCAATCTAGAAGCACTCCCGTGATATAGTCAAGACTTTGAATTATGGGAGAGATGCTTGATAGCACAGATCTTTACTGGATAGTAGGGAGAAGCTATATCAGACAGTGGAGGACATTTATAAAATCTACCTATCAGCATGTAGTTTTATGTGAGATGCAACTGGGTGGAGCTCCTTAGTGAGTTCAGGACTGCTAAAGGGCTGATGGCATTTTTTGGTCTGCTGTCGCGGTTTGATGCTCTCTAGCACTAGAAACCATTGTAACTTGATCACAGAAGAGCTTTTTATAACTATTATATTTACCGCTTATTTCCAATTAAGTAGAACTTTCTTTTCTTTTCTTGATCTAAATCTTTCAAATACTCTGTCAATATATCAGACTTTAAATGGATTTTAGATTCCCTGGATAGCTATAATTATATATATTTATTAAAAGTTCATTTTCACCTGCAAATAGTTGTCCAGCTTGAAACAGTTTTAAAAACCAATAAGCATAGTTCTCATCTTTGACATACATAAGGAATACAAAACTTGACAAAAGAGTTTTGGGGTTTTTTCCCCAACAAATCTCTTGATTTCAGCTTTTTTAACTGAGATTGTCATTGAGCAGTTCACAGGTTTCTTTTCCATACAACTGATTACAAGTGATTAAGTGATTCAGAACTAATGAACTTGTTTTCTCTAATCTACATGCAAATATAGGTGTGTGTTAGTGATATATTAAATTTTTCATAGTTATTACTAATTTAACTATGATGTACAGTTTAGAGGAATAACACAAGGAAAATAGCAAAAATTCCGAGTTTGACAGCATTAAAACAAAAATGCTCAGAGGATGCAATGCGTTCATGACCAAGGAATGATGACCCTGAACAAGAATCAGTAAAACAGAGTGCAGACAATAAGAAATCAAAAAGGTACAGCCATGCCCAGATTATACGTAATAAACTTTGAAATTATGAACAATAAAATATTGAAATAAATCATCTGTTCATCTGTAAGAAAACACAGTTCCATCAAAACTAATATCCTACCATAATACAAATGACCTCTTAATATAATTACTACAATAGAATTCTGCCAGTATTGAGTTGATTGAAATCCAGCAAATGTGTTTGCTCACATCAACTGAAACAATAGTTCATTAAAAAATGCCTTTCATATGAATTAGTTTTCTGTATCCATAGAGAAATACATCATTTTCATTCTCTGAATGAAACAGCTTTAACTGTGAACAGCTATTGGAGTTTAATTAATTTCCATACAAACCCTTATATTTTAGGAGCTAAGAAGCAAAGGAAGAAAAATGCGTTCCTGGGCATTAAGTGGTGCCCCAGTGTAAGCTGTCTTCCAGCTCTTCAAATTTTTGTTAGCAGTCCCAGCTACAAAGCCAACACTTTAAACCACAACTTTAACATCTTTTTAACATTAGTTTATGCCTCCTTTTCATCCCTCACTAATGGCTGCAAATGCAGAAGTCATACTCTCTGACAGCTAGGTCATGACCCTATGGCTCCATTGTATTACCTTTATCACAACTTTTAGCAAACTACATTATGGAAAAAAAAAAAAAAAGAAAGTGTTATTCGATACTAATCCAATGAGTAAACTGAAATTGTTACTCTTTAGAACCAAAGAAACCCTTCAACCATTCTAGAAAATCATACAAAGAATTAACCAATAGCTTAAAAGCTTACAGTCTTCCTCATCAGAAAAAAACATAGAATCATAGAATAGTTAGGGTTGGAAGAGACCTTAAAGCTCATCTAGTTCTGACCCACCACGAGCAGGGACATCTTTCACTAGACCAAAATGCTTAAAGGTACATTCTTAGGAGTCAGGCTTTGACAAAGAGGAGCATTAAATGTACTCCTTTTCCCTTTTTGTTATGATGTCTGATTTTTTTCTTTGTACTAAATGGGAGGTTTAAAACACCGCTAATCAACTGAAACCTAAGAGAAGAGCACTGCCTAAGGATCAATAATAATGTTTGTTAAAATTAATCTTTACTTTGAAGCTAATCAACCGGTGGTTAGCACACATATTCAAAAAATGTTAATTGTTTCATACAGCTTTGGTTAGAATGAATTACGTCAGTGCAATATGCCCTTTTCACATGTATCTGCAAAACAATAAAAGACTACAGGAAGGAAATCATGTGACATTTTACACCCATCATCTGAAAGATACTAATAACCTTTGGGATTATTATGCAACCGGGATTCATCAATCCTGATCAGCTTCAGCTCTAAGTCCCCCTGAGGTTTGAACTGAAAAAAGCAAGGTAAAGTCGGCTCTGTAAGATCTTGCACAGAAAGACAGTCTGTATTTGAAGAGCGACACTGCATTGGCATACTACAGGCTATCATACAGACAGTAAGAAATCTGCAGTTAGGATACCCAGGTTTGGCACTGCCTGGAGGCACCGTGTTTCAGGAATGGATGTGAAGAGGAAAGAGATCCTACTCCATGCGCACATAAAGCATGAAACAGACAGGCAACAGAGCTGGCAGCAGTACTTAGCTGCATCTCACAAGAAGAATTAGGCCACTTCCTTCTGCCTGGGAGCTCTGGCAGCCTTTACTTATGTGTCTCCCTACTTGACCTGAGGCAAAATGTCTCTGCCTAGCTCCTGAGCTTAAGACAGCATTGCTAAGGTCAGAATTGTAAAAGGTCATGTTTAATAGATTTTGAAATGTGCATAGCATTCAACACTAGCACAATTAAAAATTGCTCAGTTCTAGAGACATTTCCAACTCAACATCTAGAGGAACAATGCCAGCAAAGAGAGTGAATAGGCCTAATAGCCCAGGGTATTTTGCAGAATTTTTAATGTTAGAAGCGAAAAAGAGGAATTGGCTTTCAGTGATTGTTTGCAAATGTTGGCCTTTCTGTTCAACCAATTATGGTGAAAATAGGAAATGAAAGAAAACATAATGCAATGATATTTAAGAACCTTAAATTTTTCATAGAATCATAGAATGGTTTGGTTTGGAAAGGGCCTTAAGATCATCTAGTTCCAACCACCGTTTTCAAAATTGTCTAACATAATTTCTCTAAATTATTTCTAAATAATTTTCATATTATACAACATCAAAAGCTAAAGAAGCTCAAGCTGGTCCTGGAAATGGGCTTTTAACAGAATCAATAATCATTAATTACCCAACTCTACATATTATCTTTAGCGATAATACATGGAGGGGGGAGGAAGTGAGAGGCTGTAAAGTTTTCTTTTTTTTTTTTTTTTTTGTTACTCTGTGGATTCTATTCTTTGTCATACTTTCACAACACCATCTCTGCTCACTTTCAGAGAGTTGTGATAATGCTCAAATTACTCTACAAAGTAGAAAATCAGGCCTCTCCAATACAAATTACTTCAGTGAAAAGAGTAATTTTTCTTAAGAAGGGCAGTCTAAAAATTACAATGTGATAAGAACTTGTGAGTTAAAAATATGAAATCTGGTTAGAAATTTGCTTTTAGTTAAAGCTGGCATTTTGCAGTATATTGTGGCTAATGTTCATCTTGCTGAAAAGTGCAATTGAGATTAAATTATTATTAGTAATGTACCCAGTGAAGTTCACCCTTTGTTTCCTATTGTTGACATGGTGTCATTATCTGCACACAAATGACAGTTTGCTCTGATTCTTTATCACTCAAAAGTGTCTAGTTATCTTTTGCTTTGACATTTCTTCGCAGCTGTACACATCTCTTGACTACCACTCATTTTCTGCACGTTCTAAACAATGTCAAATGGACTGTAGCTGTTTTGTAAATATGTAAGTCACACTGTTCCTGGATAGTTGCGTATGTGCAAGTTTATGGCATAAGCACTTTAGTGTATGCAGTCAAATGTATTTTCTCCTTCCATGCATGTGTGTAAAAGTGTAAATGTTTCTGTGTAAATATACCGTACAAAGATCCTGTATGAGAGGAGACTTCCCATGGATTAGGCTACACATAGGACACCACCAGAAAGCAAGCATCCCCACAGCTATCTATCTACATTATGGAGTCAGGAAAATTAGGTCAGACTTCAAGCCATTTCTAGATATGATATCTTCAGGATAATACTGACACACTTGACTATGGCCGAGGCACTAGAAAAGGGACTGGTTTTTGCATTGAAAATCAAAACATAAGACATACTAAGTTTCGCAGGTGAGCAGTTTAATCCAGCACAGAGTAATTTCTATTTCCATGTCTCTAAAGAACTCATATGACATTCAGAAGTTAAACTAGAGACTGTATGTGAAGGCCCTGCAGTCAGCATCTTCTTTCTACCCTCAAGAACACTGGTATTGCAGTCCTCATACAGAGCAACACAGCGCTCCCAACTAGCCCAGCTAAGCAGGTCATCATCCTTCTTGGCTGCCAGGTTAACACTGCTGGCTGACCCCTGTGCAAAGATACAGCACTGTTTGTATCCTGCTGCCCATTCTGATGTTTAGCAACACATTGCAAACAGATGGCATATGCTACATGGCATAATTACAGCTTCATTTCTTCCAGGTTTTTATATTTTTATTAGCTGCTGCATGACTCATTTTTGCAAAAGGCAAGCATCAAATAGCTATAACGATAATTATTCTGGTCTTTACTACAGCCTCTAATGATCACTGCATGATTTAACCCATGCATGTTATAACATACTAATAATATGCTAAAATACATTTGGGCTATATTTAGTAAGGAACTGGATAAAAGCAGTTTTGTAGAATTACGAATAATTTCGCTTAAGTAACCTTTAAAAGCCATGATCATTTCAATTTCTAAGGGAACAGAGAATCTTATAAACTACAGGTTTACCTTTGCTTCTTATGATTAGAAGTTGATCTTGTGGAGAAATGATTGAAACTCTACTACCTTGTTTTAATATCACATCAAAACAACATATAAGCTTCATTTAAAAAAAATACAAAAAGTCAACTTCCTCAAACAGATGACAGTTGCAAGAGGTTCCCAACAGCAAATGCTAAGGCAAAAGAATTCATCTACATCATAAAAAACCTAGGAAGGCAAATCTGAAGGAGGTCAGAGGCAATATCTGATTCATACCAGCTGCCTTGCTGTGACAGACTGCTCCAACGCATAGGGAAAGGGCACATGCTTCCAAGGCCGCAGAAGCATCCTCAGCTAGTTCACACAGTTCTGTCAAACACTAACCCCAATATAAAGCTTCTATGGGCCTCAACACTACACTCAGCAATGTACGTGGGAAGACAAGAGCATTTTAGCCTAAAAATAAACACTTTTCAGGGCAGCACATTCAAACCTGTATGTCTTGCAGAGAGAAAATCTACTCAGTTGCCCCATTTCAATACTGCATTTCTATCCCTAAGCCAAAAAATATTCCCTAATTTGGCTAACTGCTGTTGAAAACCTGATGATGCAAAGATCATGAAGACACCTGAAATTTCCTATTACATTTTATCTTTGTGCTGGCTGCCATCTTGGGTAACGTTTTGAAATCATTCAGTCTACCCGTCTTCATGATCAAATTCACAGCAGCAAAATGTTGGGGTATGTACTTTTTGCATTCAGTAAGCAAAGGTATTTTTGATTATTTTAAACTTCCAGCATAAATTCTCTCTTTTTTCTGTATCTGAATGAATTCTTAGAAACCATTACTTAGTGCACCAACTATGAAAAGCATTCAGTGACCATTTTTATACTATAAAGAGTAAAAAACGCCCAGCATGATTAAATGTAATTAAATGGTACTATGTCAATACCGTTAAATAAAACATGGCTATTTACTGCTGTTTTGAAAGCTGTTCATTTTCTCAAGAGAAGAATGTCGCATGTGTTTATAGTCAGAAACGCATTAAAATGTTTTACTCTAAAAAGTATGTAGATTTGCACTAACCAATAATCATAACTGATTTGGCAATTAGCAACAAAGTTGCTAATTATATGACACTGCATTTGCATAGAAATCTTATCTGTACTGCTACAAAGACTGAGCAAATTTCCCCACTCATATTTTGGTCCTTTCCTTCATATTCAAAGTGAGCAGCTTAACCCCATAAAAACTATCAGGGTAGAATCTGTAAGATACTACAGTATTGTAACACAAGGTTCTTATTTATTAATTGCTATGTAATAGCTCTACCAACATTATGAATTCAAAGCAGGAACTGATTCCCATTTCATACACGAAAACAAGGCTGATTTATCTCAGCTATGTTTATGCAAATTTGCGTTTTGGTTGGGGTTTTGAAATCAGCACCATGTTATCTTTTCATTCATTAGACCCATACAGGGACAGCTGGCACTGTGAGTGGAGCTACATGTTCTGGTTTTGTGGCTATATTAAAACTTTTAATTATTTCTGCTGATTCTTTGAAGTACAAACAATCTCACACACACACAAAAAACATTATGAAAGAACAAGCTCTTAGGAAAGTCAGTTTGTGACATTGATTATGAACTTGGCAAATGTTTTCACACATTGAGATAATAATGGATACAAGCAATATGATGCAATTTATGAGTACTTTATATGTGTATTAGTGAGGAACAGAATGGCCAGAGCTATTTGCCTCATTGCTTTACCTGTGCAAGACGAGAATAAACCTCAGTTCAGGACCTGAGTAATTTTTACATTATCAAAGCACTGTGTAGAGTGCTGAAACCCTTGATCTTGGGTCATCTGCAAATATTGGGCTACGTCCACATTCAGGCACTTACATTTATCTAATTTTTCCAGAGGAGCAGAGATCAAGTGCTAGCCATAAGGTCTGAAACTCTTACAGGCATCTGTATAGACATTTTTTGGAGGCCAAGGGCTATTATGTAGACATCTACTCACTGTTCTGTAGTAGAATCATAGAACCATAAAACAGGTAGGGTTGGAAAAGTCTTCAAGATCATCTAGTTCCAACACCCTTGCCATGGGCAGGGACAACTCACACTAAACCATGCCACCCAAGGCTATGTACAACCTGGCCTTGAACACTGCCAGTGATGGAGCATTCACAGTGCTCACCACCCACACAGTAAAGAATTTCTTCCTCAGATCCAATCTAAACTTCCCCTGTTTAAGTTTGAACCCATTACCCCTTGTCCTAT
>JARCZZ010042082.1:9740-20051 GCA_030323915.1 Brotogeris chrysoptera
GTATGGAATACCTCTTTGGTCAGTTTGGGTCAGGTGTCCTGTCTCTGCTTCCTCCCGGCTTCCCCTTCTCCCTGGCAAAGCATGAGACTCAGAAAGTCCTTGCTCAGACTAAACATTTGAGCAATAACTAAAACCATCGGTGTTATCAGCACCCAGGCCGAAAGTCAAAACCACAGCACTGCATCAGCTACCAAGGAGGAGAAAAATGACTGCTACTGCTGAACCCAGGACACCTGTTTTTCAGGAAATCAGGTAAAAAAGGGTCTTTAATAGTGGTGAAAGAGAAGGAATCCAATCACCCCATGTTCTAAATCTGCAAAGTACAGCCAAAGTTTTAGAATAATTATTTATAATTATTTCAAACTTTACTCCCCAGAGAGGACTCCTTGTGTGAGCTTGCAGTGCAAGTACTCTGCTGGTTTGCCTTGTATCCTCTATGGTAAAGCTCTCTGCCACACTTTTGGAAGGCTGAAAGCCATACCGAATGAGAAAAAGATCAAAACACCTTACGGTTTGTAAGGATCTTACGTAAGAAAACAGGCCAAATACATAATTTTACATTGGAGGGGAGCTACAGGATTGTATCACTTCAATGATTTTCCGCTGCTAGCAACAAAAAAGGAGCAAAGATTATATTCTAAGAATTCTTTTCACTAGTTAGAAGATAATACATCAAAATGGATTAGCGATTTGCTCATCACCCTGAATTTCACAATCTCCATCAGATCACAGCTGAAGACTGTGGACTTCCAACAAAATGCACTTCTTCAAGCAGTTTTCAAAAGGATACATAGTCTTCATTTAAGCTTTTCTGCTGCTTAAAATCTATGTGTAAAGTCAGAATACATTGTAATCGAACACTACTTGGTTCTTCAACACATAATTCCCCTGTTATTTACAAATAATCTGACATAGTACCTTATCATGCTTTTGATTTGCAGGATACCTTGACAAAAAAAACCCACTTCACTAACAGGTGTTACATATTCCAAACAGAGTAAGTTCATTTAATTACCTTTAATGTGCACATCTGCAGAATAGTAAAGTTCTTAAAGGATGGATACAGAGAACAAGGAAAAGAGACTGAGGATTAGAGGGAACAACACAGAAATGAAACTGAGTGAGAAAATAAAATGAGAAGAGAAAAAAATACAGGATCTAGAGAATGGATGAAAACCCAGGCAGAGAGGGTACTTCACTGGAAGGAAAAGCCTCAAAGTCCTAATTTGAAAATTGGCCAATGCATTCCGTGAGGAACAGCATACACATACACTGCCCAAGTAGTCTCTGCTCCCTGCTTCCTAACATTCTGCAATTCTTACTCATTTCTTCTGACAGCCCTATATTTGAGTATAACTGAATTCTGCGGGATTACTCTAGGAATTATTGCCTGTGGAAGCTAAACTGTATCAGAGAAGTGACCTAGATCGATCCTGTGCTACATCTTTCACAGCAGCCTTCAAAAAAAGCTATTATCCTGTATCTTATCATATGAGACAAAAGTATCGCATTCAGAAATGAGAGCCAGCTATTTACCAGTTAACATTATTACTTGCATAATGTATCAAATTAATACAAATCCTATGGGCCTACTCTGCTGACTCATATAAAAACATAGACAATTCATTTTCAGAAATTACATCAATGCAAAAAAAAACCCACAAAAGAAGAAAAACCAGGTAAGACTGCACATGCCTGTGAAAAAAGTACGCTGCACTTCAATAAAGCCCAGCAGCCCCTGGGCTACAGGTACCTGGAGTTTTTCAGATGTTAGTGTTTTGGGAGCATTAAAACTGGGAAAAAATGAGAATTTAAGTCAAGATAGGGCCCTTAACATTGCAGCAGTGAGAAATATGGAAATAAGAGCACACCTGTATTTGTTCGTAACTCATTCACAATCTGTTACTGATCTGCCATGCACATTTCATGGGATGAAGTTAAGTCTCAAAGAAGTACTAGTGAAAAACTACATTCAGTTCAACAGGATTCACTGGTGTCTGTGCCCACAGCAGGGGGTTGGAACTAGATGATCTTTAAGGTCCCTTCCAACCCCAACCATTGCAGGACATTTATCATTTATGCTTTACAGTCTACAATTAACTTTTTCTTTAACAATTATTTTCCTCTCTGAAGGGGGAAAACATATTTATTTTATTTTTTCAGAATTTCTCCTGAGGCAATTTTTAAGGATTAGCTTATCCATTTTGCATATAATGTCTAAGGGCTGTATAGCAACTAACTTACAGTTCTTTTTACAGGAATAGTGACAAGAAATGCAGCATATTCACATTATTTGAACCAACATCGTTCATTTCAGTTTTTTAAATTATTTCCTCAGTCTATTAAAGCTAATACTGAAACTATAGTAGCTGTTTCTGTTCATAACATCAGATTTCCCCTTTCTCCTGACGTCAGCCTCAATGTATCTGCTGTTTAGGACCATTTATTTCACTGCCTGACAGACAACTATGTTTTGTAAACTTGCAGGTCTGAAGAACGCAATGAAGTGATTAAAGGGTGTACAAAAGCAACATTTCAGCAATGGTCTTTTCCAATTGACATCAGACAGAGTTTCTACTGGTGTAATGTTTTATAAAGATAAAAAACCTCTGACCTAGCACTAAATAGTTTGACTCAGTTCCATAAAAATGGCATGTAGTGAGCAGTCTCCATTACAGCATTAATGAGAGAAGCTCAGTAGCCACCTCATATCAGATTGACATCTTGAAATCTTGAAAATATCTGCATTTCAAACAAAGAAAATCACAAAATGCCACCTCTTCTGCAACACAGCACATTGTTATGGCTTCATCTTTAGCTGAAGTGTCATTTGCTACCAAGATCTCAGCTTTGACCAGCCAACAGTTTGTCAGTAAACCTGCAGTGTGCACAAGATAGGTTTCAGGCTGCACTCAAGGAAAAACAGGAGGAGGAGGTGCAACATTTTATTCACTAGGTTTGTAATTCAATGCAGGAAATAAGGTGCTTAGATTCATATTTACCTTTCCTTCTCTCAAGCCAAGCAGCACTTTCGGTTTTACAGTTTTCCTAAAGCTGTCTCTCCAAATCCAAACCAGATCACAGCCTCATCCTGACCTTAACTCTGTTACTAGTCTAGCTATAATACACATATTATTTCAGTCCCAACAGTGAAATTATATTAAGATGAGCAATTTCTAAGCAACAGAAACAGGAAAATTTGAAGAAAGTTTCTCAAACATGAAACCCAGATTTACTTTTATCAACATAAAACAAGGACTGATGTACATCTAGCTCTCAGTACACCCCATAAGACAGGCACTTAACTGTTCTAGTGTTTAGCAACTTAAGAATCAAGTTTTGGATGCTGCTGCTTTCAAATGAATTGTCTCTGATCCACTAAAATCCATTATGCTGTCTAATAAGCAAGCAATTTCTAAGGTCTGTTTACAGCAATAATTTCTTCATGAGCTAAAAAGTAACACACAGAAATTGCTCATGAGATGTCATCTGGTTGTAGAAAAACTACAGTGAGTACTGATAAGAAAGCATTGAAGTACTTACCACATCGAAAGCTGAAACCCCTGTTCAGTACACAAGCACCAAAGGGAGATGGAACTAATCATGAAAGTTCATTTCTAATAACAAAAAGGCTATAAAACTGTAAAGAAAAATAACCCATGAGTATTTCATACCAAGGATATGTTGTACAAAAGTTATGCTGCTTGAGTATGAGTCCAAGAAGAAGTAGTAACCACTAATTCAATTCAGTCCATGTATTTCTCCTGTTTATGATCCTCAAATTGGAGGCTTATTACTTACTCTGTATTTGCAGGTTTTCTTTTGATCCAAAACTTGCTTAAAGATGGAACCTACAAATCATTTTAATTTAGGTTTATGACAACTCATTTGGTCCAAAAAGATTAAAAACCACAAGACCTGTTGTGCTGTATTCCCCTTTTTTTCCCCCCTATGTTGGCAATTCCCTTTTCAGTGGGATTTTCTAATTTTATTAAGGAAGTGAAGATAAAAAAAATACTTCTTTTCCTAGGGAAAAATGAATTTACCAGTTGCAGGCAAACGCATTACACTTCTGTCCAAAAAGCTGCTTGTCTTATACTTGGAAATCTTCTAACTGGGATTTCATCAGGAATAAAAGTGCCCTGTGACGGACCAAAAAAACGTTGCTGAGATTTTTCATGTTCTTGTACATTTTGGCAATATTTGTGGCAAACGGAATACTTAGTTTTGTAACTGAACATTTTATATATTTCTTTTTAATATGAGGAAGCTATCTTTATGCCTTGGTTCATATAAGCATTTCCCTTACTGTACCGAACAGTATCTGGATTCAAGTTTGGTTTAGATTAAAAACGTGACCTAAGAAAACTTTGCATTCTAATACAAATGCTGCATTTTTTGTATATTTTGTCTTCTCAAAGTTAGTCATTGAAAAATCAATTAGCAGATGACACATTATGAATAACTGCAGCTCTCTCTCTGTAGACTATAAAACTATTATGGGATGTTATGTTAATGTCTTTTAGGAAAACTGCCTGTGCAGTTTGCTGTTTAACTTTGCCTCTATTTGCATCAAGTCAGTTCTTATCCTGCAAAACCTGTTAGGAAGGGAAAGAAAAACCAACCCAAAACTCAAATCTACCATACTTACTATCAATAACTTTGTTGACACCATTCAGGAATTCCATAGACTCAAAATAAAATCACAGTCCTTTTTCTCCTTTCAGAATATAGCCTCTTAATCCAAATAATATCAGAGAAGTTAAAATTTAGTCCATTCATCTGGCAAATGTTTCCCTCTGTTTCATAAACATGCATATCACAGAGAAAAAATGTTCAATTTAAGGTTTCTTACATAATTGAAGTGTAAAAAATCATCATAGAAATATGGCTATTCATAATAATGTCCTTCTGGTCATGTATTACATTTCCATAAAATAAGATTTAGCAAAATCAATTGTGTTATAAGCAGTCAGTAAGCACAGTTAATTGTCTAGAAGGATTATAAAATAGAAATTCTTGTAATATGGACAATTATGTTCCAACAGTCTTCACCACAAATTGGAGGTAAAACATAGAGAAAACTTGAACAAGGATGCAGGGGAAAATAAGTGATGGCTTCTCAGAAATACTGGCTCAAAAATTTCATGGCTACTATAAATAAGATAGCCTGTCCAGAATAATGCAGTACTACAGGCACCATTTCCTCTATGTACATTTACAACCTGTAGAATAGTTTCCTTTTTAATACTCTAGTTAAAAATTATGTCCTATAGGAAGGACAAAAATACCCACTAAAGTATATGATGACTTTTTACACAAGGATAATTAATCATCACATTTCATTAACAAATTATCAAGTGCTTGCAAGCTGCCCACATTCTTTTTCAGCTAGTTTGCATATTTCATAATGGTGGAATAACATTTTAAGAAGTTTGAATAGGCACTTACTGGAATTACAGTTAATCCTGATACAGTCTAGATGGGGAAGAATAGATGAAAAATGAAAATTTATCCTTCAAGGTAATAGCTGCAGACATCCAATAAAATCACAGTCCACCCTTCCGGGGACAGACACATGCAAATATGGCCACTCCATATCATCAGTCTTTACATACTGTTAGAACCCAGATATACTGCGATAAATCTTGATAAATATAAACGACAAATAGGGTAAAAATGGCCAATTTCAAACAAAGCTACATGGTGACAAATCTAAGTGCAAAAATCAGGATGAAATGTCAAAGATGCTTAACTGAGGCAGGCTGCAGCTTTCTCCCCATCTGTGAAAGAACAGGTAATTTCTCTCAGTGTAATTAGAAAGTGCTCCGTCACAATGGGTCCTAGAGCAAGCCAGGCCACAATCAGACATCTTGGACAACTTGTGTATAGTATACCTCAAAGGCTGATCTTCCAAACCTACGTGGTAAAATACAATGCTAAAATACAATGGTAAAATACCCAGGCCTATAAATAAGGTTTTGAGTGGTTATATTTTCTTATTGCATAGACTTAAGGAATGAACAGTGACTACATTTAAGACTATGTTAATATACAGGAAATAATGACTTCTTTCTAGACACTTGCTTTACTAGAGAATCCCGACTACTTTCACATTATTCCCCTGCCTGGAAAAAGAGAAAGAAAAGGAAAGAAAAAGAAAAAAAAAAAAGGGGGGGGGGGGGCTGCTGGAGGAAGAATCAATATTGTTTGGTCATGGATTTACTTACTGCTTTGAACTACAGAAGCAGGCAAAAGCTGACAGAGGGTGGTGGTTACTATATAAAGAGAATGACCTGACCTACACAGCAGCATCCTCTGCTGGGCTACCTGTACTTATTATAATAAAAAAGTACTCTACGCCATGCTGCTTGGTTTGTAGAGCTACTCCTGGCTTACACCTTTGAGGAACATATATACCATCAAACCTAGATTTTGTTTCCATATAGCTGAGTTTGTCATGTGTCGTCAACCGCATCAGAAAAGTGGTGGCAAACAGCCAGGGACCAGGACCTGCACATCCCCTTTTACAGAAAATGCTCCTGTGGGATGGGGATTCGGAGCCATCACCCATGGGAGCCTGGCTCGGGCTCGGCACTTGGGGTCTGGAAAAGAGGAGTCAACAAGGACACCCTGCACTGCTTCTCCTTTCCCAGATCTAAACACCAGTACAGTAGTTCAGTGAGAAACACTTTTAAGGAATGGAAAATTAGGTGAATATTTCCTCTCCTCCCTTTCTGGAAAACACTTTATCTGCAATTAGGATAAATTACCTAATTCCCTTTAAAATCAACATTCCATGTTGGGAATGACTGCATGGCATGTGCATTTTCCTAAGTGCGTTTCTGTTTTCTTTTAGGTCCTGACTGGGACTTTAAGCACAGAAGAAGTGCTTTTATTTACTTATAATTTTCTTTTTTACCTAAAGAAAACCCATAGTCTAGCATTTTGACTTTCATATTTCAAACTAGGAAACCAATCTTTGGTTTGGTGGGTTGTCTGGGTCCTTTTTTCTGTAAAAGGGCTTGTGCCTCCTGTGTTCACGCAGCTGTTTGCTGAGGGCCGCAGTCTTTGGGCATTGAAGGGTTGTGTTATCGTTCGATACTACAAAAACACCACTACAGAATTGTTCAAGAAAGAGATGGATTTACTGTAGATTTGACACCTAAAAAGAGGAGACCAAAAAATCCATCAGTGGGAATATCTAACGACAACATTTTCAGTTTTAAAACTAGAAATTCTTCCCTGTGAGGGTGCTGAGGCCCTGACACAGGCTGTCCAGAGAAGCTGTGGTTGCTCCATCCCTGGCAGTGTTCAAGGCCAGGCTGGATGGGGCTTGGAGCAATCTGGTCTAGTGGAAAGTGTCCCTGCCCATGGCAGGGATTTGGAACTAGATGAGCTTTAAGATCCCTTCCAACTCAAATCATTCTATGATTGATACGTTTGTATGTTGTACATTAATTGGTGGAAGTTAAACTGAACTGACCTACACATGTTGTTCCTACTTGCACATTTAAAATGTGAAAGTGCTACTGTGAAGAAGTTGTGGAGGGAGACCAACCTTCCACAATGAGTATAATGGTTTAGCTCCAAAACACCACTGATGAACCAGTCTCCTCTTTTTAGAAGACACAATAGTACAAAAATATTGTGATGATTATGTTAAACTATATAAAGAACACAAAAAACGCAAAAGAAAACAAAAGAAAGTATAATAATGGGCATGAATTTGTGTGTGTATGTACATACACAAATGTTGCATCGACATGTGCTTATATATCATTTCAGTTTACTTTGAATGTTAAAACAGGCTGTTTCAGAAATGTTTGCAAGCAAAAAGAAAAATGTAAAGAAAATGTTAATTTCTTGGAGGAAGAGTTTGTTACCTAGGTTGACCGTTAGCTTAACTCGTCCTGCATCCAACTCTAAGCGAAGGGTATCAGCAGATTCCCTAGATGTAGTTGCCATTAAAATGCCGTAAGCTCGCTGGGACCTGAACCGTAAAGAAACATCTTCGGCCTCTGTATGCATCACTACAGGGAGCTGTATTTTCATAAACATACTTCCATCGTAGCTCAAAATTGTTGCCTCTGCAAACATAAAGGAGAAAACCACTTATTAAAGAATTATATTTACAGAAACTGCTCAAAGAGAACACAATAAATACATCGTTACTTGGTATGACATAGAAAAATTGCATGTTACGTATCACTGTTACTGGGAAACATAAGCAAAGTTGGTTTTGGTTTGTTAGTTTTTGGTGTGGGTTTTATTTCATGGGGTTTTGGGTTTGGTTTTGTTTTTTTGGGGGGGTGGTTTTATCTGGTTTTGGTGGCTTTCAAGTGCATTATTCAGGTGCTTTTTAAAGAATCTAAATTGCTCTTTAATGCACGAGCCAGTCATGTAGGCATCTTCAAGCAGACGGGTAAAAACACATGAAAAAAAGTGCTTGCAAGGCTAGGCCTGTACTACTCAAAATAGCTTAAAGCCAGTAAAAGATATTCAGGCAAAATGCATAGCCTATTGAAAGGTCCTACCTGACCATCATCCCCCAAGATAATTACCTTAGGGTACTTTTGGGGGGTTGGAACTAGATGATTGTTAAGGTCCTTTCCAACCCAAACCATTCTTCAACTATGATTCTATCAGCATTGGTACTACCAGTTACACTGACCATCCAGTTAGCAAAAAGCCATGTGAAATGGGTAACTACCCCCGCATGGTGTAGATGGAGCACAGACTGCTTCATGACCAGCATAACTGTAGTACAGTAGAATCAGAAACACCTGTACAAACATGACAGCCTCAACATTAGGATTGAGCCTGGACTTGGCACACTGAGGGCAAGATCTTCAAACTCCTGAGACAAGTATATAACTGTCTGTTTCAGACATCACAGGAAACCCTCCCAGTGAGCAGTTCTGGCATCTGGCACAGAGCGGTCACAGCCTGTTAGACCCCAGAGCAACCAGCCAAAAATCTTCTCTTCCCAGCCTCCAAGCTGGTAACAAGAAAGTTAGCAGAAAGACTGGATTTCTGTTCCTAGAAAGCAAAGGACACACCTGTTTCCTAAATGTACTAAGAAGTACTTTTTTGCAGGAGGATGAAGCATTGCAGCCAGGTAATCAACACAGCCTTTGGAACTGGGTCTTAGGCTCATTGACAGTGGCATATCATGGTGGAAGAAGCAGTGACAAGCAGCATCCTCTACCCCAAGCCAAGAGTCAGTAGGCTCCCCAGTAACATATCAAACTAACCATACTACATAACCAAACCCACCACACAAAAGGCCAACCACAGTATCTGAACATGCCTGGTTTATGAACATCTGATAGTTCACCTACCACTAATTCACTTCTTCCATGTGTCTCCTACATTCTTAAACCCACCCAAAACCTCTCAGTCTTAGAAAGCGTTGAAGTGTTAAGATGTGGTCTAAACAGGATACTATGGAATCTGTCTTAGAAAGAGACAATCCTGAGAGCACCTCAACTCAAAATAATACCAGTTACTTGCCCAAACGAGCAACAAGCAGGAAGATAGCAGAGAACACCTATAGACAGCTTCTGTATACTTCAATTTGCTGCATTATCTTAGAGTTATCTAGCAGCAAAGGTGCATTGTGGTCCCACATGCAATAATATTCTCAAGGCCTGATACCCTCATACTATCATTAATCAGTATCATAACTAAAACAGCATTTTTTTTTCCTTTTTAAACACCAATACTTATGACAGCTTGTCAAAACTTTTTCCATTCCCTTTCTTGTATACTGTTAAAGATTAATCAGCTCTTCAAGGCTTTCAGCCTACATGGTCTATGGAAGGACAAGATGTTCCACTGTAACTCTGTGAGCATACTGAAGACAAAAATGATAGATGGTACATTCATTAATAATTCCAACCTTCCCCAATACAAATTTAAGGAAAACAGGGATTATTAATACTGGCATGAAAGTCATTAGATGTAACAGGTTAGAAGAACACATTCACAGGCTTGATGACTTCTAACCATGCAGGTAATAACATTTTCTGCATGTTCTAAAATAAAAATTTTTCAGTGAAGGACACTGAACACTTAATTCTTGCCAGCCTCATAAGAGATTTTAAGTCAATGAGGTTACAGTGGGAGGCAGTTTGGCTTCGTTCAGGTTTGGGTTGTTGTCATGGGTTCAGCAGCAGCAGTCATTTTTCTCCTTCTTGGTAGCTGGAGCAGTGCTGTGTTTTTGACTTCTGGCCTGGGAGCTGTGCTGATAACAGCAGTGTTTTCAGTTACTGCTGGGTAATGTTTTGGTCTGACCAAGGACTTTCT
>JARCZZ010042082.1:20151-35377 GCA_030323915.1 Brotogeris chrysoptera
GAGGAGGGGAAGCCGGGAGGAAGCAGAGACAGGACACCTGACCCAAACTGACCAAAGAGGTATTCCATACCACATCATGTCATGCCCAGGATGTAAAAACAGAGGGCAGAGACCCGGAAGGGTGGGAGTTCGCTGCTTGATTGGGCTGGGTATAGGTGGTGAGCGATTGTATTCTTTCCCTGTATTTGCCTTGTCATTATTATTATTGGTGGTAGCAGCAGTGGTTTGCGTTATAACTTAGTTACTAAATTGTTCTTATCTCAACCTGTGGGAGTTGCATTCTTTCAATTGTCCTTCCCATCCCTCCGGGAGTGGGGGGAATAAAGAGGGGGTAATGAGTGAGCAGAACTGCGTGGCTGACAGCCTTAAACCATGACAGTTGTGGTTTGTTGGGTTGTTTTTTGGTTTGTGTGGGGTTTTTGGTTTGTTTGGGGGGTTTTGTGGTTGTTTTGGGTTGGCTTTTGGTTTTGTTTCTTTGAGGGGGGTGAGCCAAGGCTTATAATTAATTCTTACATCTAGCTGATCAGTCTGTGCATTAAAAGCTCCTGAGACCTTTCCCCAGGTAAACATGATTTAGGCAATCAAACAAGTCCAGCATGGAAGTTTAAGTTACATGCTAATGTGAGAGAAAACAAAAGGTATTTTATACTGCCCACTAAAAAAGACCCATTAATACTATTCAAGGGATTTACAAACTGGGCAAATTCAGATTCCATAGGATGAATAATAGTCAATAACTCTATACAGGTCTGTTGCTAAATTATTAAATTACAATAATATAAACCAAAGTTGTTAGAGTCAGCACAGGTACTGCTTGGTGGCATTCCTACAATTATTCAGTCCTTTAGGAAATTCAGAAAAAGGAGAGGAGGAACTGTCTCAGTTTAATCAGAGATGACCTGTGAGCATTTAACATCACAGTGAACAGATCTGATGTGATTAGATACTCAGTCCTCTTAAGCCATCCTGTGCCAGTCATTTTGGAAACAGACCTTCCAAGAACAGACCAAGGATGCTAAACAGAAGATCAGATGACTTAAAAGCTCTGGGGCAATGAGAAAACCCCCTCAAGTCAACTGGCTTCTATCATTAGGGGAAGCACCAAGTTACAGGCTTTCTAAATACAAAGGTATCAGAGAAAAAAAAACCCAACACAAACAAAACCCTGTAAAACTGGCAGGAAGCAGGGATGATTTGATAAAAGACAACTTAGCACTGCTGAGAGCCATAACCGAAGATATGAGACACTATTTATTCCTAAAATGAAATACATAACTGCGCTCAGTTTACTCATTTGAAATGAATCTGCTGATACAAGTGTTGTTAGGAAAACTTTCCGTTGTTAAATCATGAATAAGTGATTGCTACATCAAGAAGGCTGTATGGTATTTTGGCGATATTGTGATCCTCTCTCAGGATGGCAAGCTGGATTTTGCTATGTGAATCATCTACTCAATTCAGCATCTCTTCCACTTGGCTCAGCATTGCTCTCAGTTCTGCTATTTCCATGTTCTGCTGGTCAAAAGCTACCTAGTAATACATGTACATAACCTCTGTCAGCACAAGGAGTTCCCTTGTGTGTGGGATCTGTCTTGTAATTCTTTGTGGCAATGCCTTCTTAGCCTACCATTGTGTTTGGTGAAATACAATAATGGAGGAAAAACAGCATGAAAAAAGCAGTTTAAGATGAAATAAAAAGAGCTTGGTTTTACTTTTTTTAGGACTAGAGACTGTTCCAGCTGCTTGATGGAACTTTTTCCAGCAGTTTAAACTTTCTAAAAATTCCATTAACTTTTCCCTCCAGTTACTTCAGTTGTGCAGAATGGGCTGTTACTTTGCAAGGCCTGATGAGTAAGATGGCGATCTGAATGAGGAGAAGCAATGCGGTTACACCACCAATGCAAACCTTGAAGGAACAGCTTGGCTAAAAGTTTGCATTAATTTTTGCCTCTAACTTTTACTTTTTTTTTTTTTTTTGCTTTGGACCAACTAAATCCAAAGTGGTACATGCTTCATCTTTCTTTGAGATCTACACTGTTAACTGTTCTCACATAAGTGTTGGCAGAATGCCCTTTTTCTCTTGCTCAGCTTCCTCTTAATTATTAAATTACATGCTAATAGACTATAAGTTTAGCTCAGAATGTGCTATTAAAAAAAAAGTCAGAGTTTCCATAGCAGGGATTAGTAATTTTACTACCACTTTTCAGTGTTGGATGCATAGCACTCAAAATAAAAATAGCAAAAAATCCTTACAAAAAGTCACTGGCAATTTTCTGTGGCAGCGAATCAGTGCATGTGAGTATTAACGAGAAATAAACAGCAAGATGTAATTCCAAGATTGATAAAAATATTTTATAGATTCTTTGATATTTTTATAAACCTGATAATTAAAACCCATTGCTGCTTCTGTGTTAAAAACCAATCAACCAAAACACCCAACAAACCAAAAACTGAAGAGCCAATGAAGGGTTTGGTTCCCCTCTCCATTTTTTCCTTCCAATATTTTTCTGATTAAAATCTCCAGGGCCGGATATTCTTCCTTCCTGTACATATACTACCTCCATCAATGCTGTGCCTATCACCAGGGACGCACAGCTAATGCTATACAAGAGGATTCAGTACCTTAATTTTCACTTGGGCTGGGATTGCCTAGATTGGTGAAGGAACTGAGGCACCTAATCTTTCAGACACTTTCCTACATCTGTTTCTATCCTCAGAAATGCTCAGATGTGTATTTATAGGGAGAAACAATTTTCTGAATAAATGCTTTTCTTTAATTCATGGCTAATTTAAAGTGAAAGTGGTATGGACCAGGCATCTGAATTCCATGATGTTTTTGCAGTCATTGAAGTTTGTATTGTTTTAAACAACATGCTGCTTGGTAGGTACAGATGCTTGCTGCATGTATTTTAACAAATAAAATATGTTCTCCTTTCCTCTGGACCCATTGTGATGCCTCTGAAGTCCCAGAAACAGAATAACTAATTTTTTCCTTCTTTTTCAATTTCAAAGTGTCTGCAACAATACACGGACTGTGTTGCAGCTCACAGAACCATTTTTAAAGCATGAAATCACCCTCTGTTCCTGCTGTCTCCCACACAAACTTTGCCCAAAAGGTGGCAGAGGATATAGTCCAAAGCCATGCCAGAAGTATGGGAATAATCTGGATCACGAGTAATCATGTGTTCAGGTTTGCTCTATGACCCTTTTCATTTACCAGAAGCTACATCAGTCCTTCCAGGCCCAAAGCTGCAGCCTTGGTGAATCACGAGGAACCTTTCCATCCATCTGAGGGAATAAATTCTTTATATGCAATTAATCAATAGATACTAAGTGAACAGAAGCCAAAATGATTCCTCCCATTTTCGACACTGGTATTACTTCAGGAATGAGGTCCTAAGCCACAATGTAAAGGTGATAAAACTTGAACACACAAAACCAATAACTTAATTTTAAGTCAGAGATGGAAGTACTATAATATTCTGAACACATGACTCTTCTACCATCTAACATCACATCACCTGGCTGTTTTTTTCCTAATTTTAAAGCACCCAGAGAATGCAAGGAACAAAAGCTCTATTCTTTTATTTAATGTATATGTGTGTGTCCATGTACAACATGGGCATGCATACATAAATTACAAATAAATATGATTTCCCCTCCAAAATGTCACTTTGATAAATCTTTGCCTGCCTACTTTTTCTTCTCCCTCTTTGATGAATTTACTCCTGTGCATTATTCTTAGCCATCCAAACATATGCCTGCAAAAGGCTGTGCAGAGGCAATTACATACTGTGATCCACAACTAAAGTAAGATAAAGACAAATTATATTGCTGTGACATCTGTCCGTCCATCTGCTGTAGTTTCCATAATGCACTAAAGCCAATCTACAAGATTATACTGATGTTTAACCTTACTGAAAATCAAGAATAAAATCAAGAATAACTTGCAATAGGATAAAAAGCACATTGATATCAATAAATCCATTAAGTATACTGAAATTAAAATAGAACGGAGTTGTCTTTCATGCTTTTTGTGCTCTGAGAACCTGACTAAAATTATTTCAGATCCTGCATTGTACATCCACATAAGGACATTAGTACTCCTATTTTAGGGGAAGTAGCATGAAAAATAACGGATGGTACTAAAAAGCAGCTAAACACTTTTGTTTACTAAAGATACCTTAATCACTTAACACTAAGTTACACAGTCCAGTTAAATCTCCAATATTTTAGTCTCTTTTTACTTATTGCTTTCTCTTCTTTGTGAAACTGTATTGTTTGTTGAAAAGAACATGTTTCTATTTTATGTAAATTAGTTTGAACAACTAGAATCATATTGCTTATAGCACCAAATACAAAAGTGTATCAGTCACTTCGTATGGGTAGTAGTTGTAACTACTTTGTGTGGTAGGATGCCAACAGAACCATCATTTTCACAATCCCAAAAGCTATAGTGTTATTAATGCATGACCATTTGAGAGATGAATATTCCAAAAAAAGAGATCTCCTTTCGGTGTAACTTCCTCTGGAGAGGGAAGCCCAAGGGCAGGAAATGATCCCGTAACATCCGAACTGCTGCACATAGACCTGCTAGACAAGAACCAAATACCACTGTAGAGAAGCCAACACTGCCAGCATAGCATCACACTGCTCCCACTGGGAGAATACACTGGGAAAAATCAAGCTCTGCAGTGGAAGATGGCTGAAAATAGAGTATGGAAAATAAAAAAGACAAAGGTTTCTACATAAAATATTACCACCTGTCGAATATATTTATGAAACAGGCTACAATGAAGCCTGCTTTGAAGTTCTTTGCAGATGTGCGTGTGGTTTTCTCTTTAACACAGGTTTCCTAGCTCCTAAATGGAAAGAATGCAAACTCTATTTTTATTTCCTCTACCTGTAATAGCAGACATTTGCCACAGGGTGGTACACCAGACATGTTTAACTGAAGGCTTTTGTAATGCAGCCGACTGCTCAGTTATGCCCTCTGCCAGCTTCACTCCACCACTAACAGAACAATCTGGAGATCTCAGAATAACTGCCCATGAGCCAAAGACATATCTATATTAAAAAACTGAGAAATCAGAAAAACCAGAAGAAACAGACAATCCACGAGCAAAAGCCGATAACGTGATGGTATTCATTCTACATAAATGCATGCCTATTTATGTACAACTTAAGAAATTAAGACCTGATGTATGTTTAAGAACACATTTTTGTTTCATCTTACTAACCAGAACAATGACTCAAACTAGATGGAAAGAACTAACATTCCCAGCCAATAAACTTCAGGTTTAGATTTCAGGTTGAAGAGAAACTATACTGTGTCAGGTGCGAGAGGAAAAAAATATGACTCTGGGCACTGAAAAATTTTCTGTTCCAAAGAGAATAAAAACAAACACCTAAGATGCTACCTAATGTATTTTATTGTCTTCCTACTTATGTAGTCTTTTATGAGTGTACTCTGCAATTTTAAGCAAATTACAGTTTTCTTCCTTCAAACTAACATCAACATCTATCTTCCTGGCCCCAATCCACCTTCCAATGAAATAAACAGGGTTTATCAACTTTACACTTACCTTTTCTAGGCAAGAGGGATACACAGTGATACAAGGAAAGTAGAATCTGTTTGAGTACTAGGATCATCAAAAAAAAAGTTAAGAAATATAGATTCCTACACTGATTCTTTGACTCATGGTTGCAGTTGTGGCCATGGATTTAAGGGATACTGGGTGTCATGGGTTCCGCAGCAGCAGCCATTTTTCCTGGGGGCTTAAAATTGTCGCGGCCTTAACCACAACACTGCGGAATGCAAAAGTAAGTTTAATTACACACTGGTATTGACATACATAGAGAACAAGACTTCAGTGTGGAACTGGAATGTGACCATTTAGTAATGCCATAATAATTGAAATTGCTTTCATAAAGCTTTTCAGAAGCCAGCAACATCTGATGAGACACAAAAAGGAGACATTTTCTAAGAGACATTCACTAGTACTGCCTCTGTGTCATAGTCAACTAAGACTTCTCCATCCATCTTAGAAATGCCCCTAAGATCTTTCCACTAGAGTTCTCTCTTTCAGTCTAGAGCAGGGCTCCATCTTGCTTCAAGTGAAATCAAAGACCTTTTTCCTGCCTCAGGAAAAGTTAATGATATTTTACCATCTTTAAACATTGTGAAGGATTTGATAATATAGAAACACAGCCATTGCATGGAACCTACCTCTTTCGCATGATCTGCCAAGGTATCCTGTACCAGAGCAATCACAAACATATCTGTTCCACCCATCCCTGCATACACCATTGTTTTTACAGGGGTTACTAAGGCAAGGTTTTGCAGTTTCTCTCGAGCATGAGGGTTTTACTCCAGCTGTACTTTGAATTTCAGCCATCTGTCGTATATCTTTGCTTTGACCATCAATAAATAAATCTCTTATGCAGCCGACGTATCCGTAATTGAGAAGTGCTGTCCACACCTCTGTTGGGAAGACGAGGCCTGCTTTATTTTCTGGTAAGCCTCCAAGATACAAGTCATCATCCAAATCAAGGATTTCACTTTCCCCTGGTGCAGTATATGGCGTACGTAGTGTGTTCACAGATATGGTCCCTTAGAAGAAAAGACAACAAAATGCATGATTTTCGAGACATTTAAAATGTTCTGGTACTGCTGATCATTGATCATTTATAATACTCATTGATCTACATGCCGCATTAGCTGCTAGCAAGTATTCTCAAATGAAACGGATATTCTATTGGTACAGTTACACAGTAATAGATACACTTCGTTATTTTGAGTGTAGTACAAATACTGTCAGGAAGCGAATGATGTAGAACATTCATGCACAACACTGCATGGTCATAACACAAGTTAAAAATCACCTTATCCATCCTATAAGAGGAATGCATTACAGAGTTACTTTCAGAAATACCCCACTTGTGCAACAACCACAACTAAAATCTCTTTACCACCTCATACGTGCTTCAAAGCATTAGGCTGAGGCTGCATTGATAGGTTGCAATCTGGGAGACAAATCTTTGTCTTTGGTTTGTATCCAAAGACACAGTATTTTAAAAGACTCCTCGCCCTGTCACTGGGCTTTGGATAAGACTTTCTCTAAGTGCAGAAGGAAAATACTCTCATCAGCTGCCAGACAGGCAATCATTAAGAAGATAGTGATGTGCTCCTAGGGGGAAAATCAATGCCTCTGACACTTACCTTGAAATGTGTGCATGTCACAAAGAGAGGGAGAGAAGATGCGTATAAAGCCTCAGGAAATCAGAAGCATTTTTTCCATTTAAGTTTAAAAAGTAAACAAAATTAAACCTAAAATAAAGTTCTTTGTCTACAAAGTGTCTGAACAAAGAAACTGCAATCAATGTTAAAGACACTCTTTGTTAGACTTTTTAAAAGTAACCCAATTTTTAAAATTTGAATAGGCAGAGAACCAAATTTAGTATACAGAGATACAGAAGATGCTTATGGCAACCAAACTTCATTTTATTCACCAAGTAGAATCACTTGAAAGAAGAATCACAAAGATCTTCACAGAAGCAACTCCTTACCATTCTATATGGGTGCAAAAGTGAGGAAAACAGAAATCAAGGCATTATACAGGTCACTAAATTATTATAATGTACCAGCCACATTATACAACACTGTAATCCACTAGACTCACTATTGAAAGTGTATTAATGGTGTCAAGACACTGAAGAATCACATTTACCACAATGTATTTATCACACATATATAAAACTAACAAGATTCACTATTTCCACTGAAAGGATGACACAGATTCCAGAAGATAACACTGACTATCAAAAATACTGCCACTGTGATGGGGGTGGTGCACAAGAGTAAGAAATTCAGAGTTTTTATAGCATACATACTAAAACATGAGCTTTAAGCAAACTAGGTCAAGAAAAGATCATGCTCTTACTTGGATGCATCCTAAAATTTAGGTTTCTCTTTTAGCAATGGAGTCCTGTAGGAGCTCGACATCCTGCTTGTTCTTTTGTTGGTTACATAGGTTAACTTCAACAGCATGGACAGAATGAATACCTGAACAGTTCAGACCTTTAGAACAAACTCCTTGGGGTTGAGGTCTTGGGAGGTCCAACTCCCATGTGAGACTTGAGATGTATGGATTTTACAAGGGCTGGTTACTACTACAGTCTCTCTACTATCAGAATAAACTACAGAAAGATCAAAGCTTTGCATAGTGTTTGTGCATCTTTATGAGCATGTCTGAGGACATGGTCAGTTCTCCTTTTCATGTATTACCAGAAAAGTTTCTATGTCAGTTGAATAACCACACAAATGTGAACTTCCAGTCTTAACTAAGAAATACACATGTTGAACCAAGATTATTTTTCTTCCAGGCCTCCACCTGCTTACAATTGATGACTTATATTTTGCTAACCAAATATTGGTGCTGCTGCTCACATTCTTGAAGAATGGCATTCATACAGAACACCTGCTACAGATTTGACCTTAGGCATCACACAAGCATAAACATTTTGAGGTTAGACTTTATTCATCAGCTGCCTCAAACAATGATTCCTGGGAATCACCTGTTCAATCAAGGTAGGTCAGAGAGCATCCCAGGTATCAAGAAGGGCTGCTTACAGGCAACAGGTAATTTCTCCTTTTAAAAATTAAAGATGCTGTAAATATAAATCATACTTGCGCTCACAATATTTCTTACTGCTATTGTATCTTTCTCCCATCTGCTGCTGCACAGGCTAATTTAGGACCAAATGCTCTAAATATATGTTCAGACAGCACGTGCACCCACACAAGATAACTTAGCTGCAGCTCACACTTTGCACAGTGCTGTTTTCTGCTAGACAAAGACACTTGCATTTCCAAGCTATCCATAGTGCTAGAAGACATACAGCATTCCATTTCTATTAAAAAAAAATACAAATGAACTGACTAGTCTTGATGGCTGTCAGTGCACAGGAAAAGGCAGGGATCCCAGCCAGTGCAGCTGCAGCCTTAAGATGGTATTCCAAATGGAAGTTTTGCAAGCACAGAAGGCCGAGGAAGGTGGATCATAAAGGGAATGGTATCACCACTACACTCTGGTGGCTGAGTTACAGTTAGGTGATAGATTGAAGCAGAAAAGATTTCTTCTGTATGTCAAAAGATTACTGTGGAGAGAACTTAAGCACTATTTTGAAGAGAAACCAACAGCTTTATGAAAAAAAGAACCTTTCCACTCCCCAAGAAATGACTCCACGTGAAATACTCCTTGGGAGAAGCCCTCTGAAATCTTAATGTAATTGTGGCATCTGATGACTTTGAGTAGAAAAACATAACTCCTCTGTGAATCCTTCTCATGTTTTGAAAGGCCATGGAATCCCTGTCACCTATCTGGACTATTTCCAATTTACCGCTGGATATATCTATGACACTTCAACTGACCTACATACTCTGCGTATTACCCTTAGCCAAACAACCTATGTTAGCTTTATTTAATCCTTTCTGTTGAGAGCTACACTGAGTTAAATAGTACTTGCAGAAGACTCAAAGCCTTAATAACTCATTCTTGCTCAGCTGTTACGTAGGAGCTTGAACAAAATACCTCAGCACATTGTCTAGAACAAGAACTATGGCTATAATACAAATAGGCTTGACAACAGAAACCCCGTGCCTGGGCACCAAGTGTTTCATACTATCAGTTACCAAGTTATCCTAGTTTCCTGCTGCACTTCTAACAGCAGCCACACAACCATCACTGCTGTTGGTATCCAAATTACCTTTTATGTATCTCTGATATGTAATGAAAACTTCAATTGCAAATTGCTTTGCAAAAGCAGTTGAGAAAAAAAAATCCAAGAAAAATAAGGGGGAATAAAAGATGGCTTCCAAAATACATCAAAATCCTACTTTCTCTGGGCAGATTAAAAAGAACTGTTCTCTCAAATCACCAGTGTGCTGCAATCCATTTGGATGTTTCTACTTACAAATTTGAAGAGACATCACTTTCCAGAGAAGCAGGAAGAAAGGAAGATAATGGAGCATGCAAATGTCTTATGTGGCCAGCACTGGGAAAGGTTAACAATTTGCTGTGTAAAGATAGTGTAACACCAACCCTTCTCACCAAATTGTCTAGGGAGAAAAGTATGAGACGCATCTCATTTTACTAAATAACCTGAAGACAACAGAATATGATAAGGAAACATAAGATTCAGAAGATCATCAGCCTCTCAATGGGAAAACTCAAACCTTAAACTGTAACATCTCTGCATCAAGAACTATCTTTCAGTTACATCCTTGCATATCTAGCATAACAGTGCTGGTAACCAGAGGAGCAGCTACACTACTTCTTTGAAAAGAGCAATACTGAGGCAATAATGTTTGCTGGGAAACAAGCAGCTTCCTTGCAAAGGTTTTTAATACTTAAAGTAGGAAATATTGTCTGTATTTCCACCAGAAAAAGAAATGGGAAAGAAATGACAGCATTTGCTTTGTCCAGCATGCAAGAAGAAAAAAGGGAAGACAAAGGACAATGAGGTGTGGAATGATTTGTTTAGTCTGGGAATTCATGATCTAGCTTCAGACTCTAAAACCAGGTAGTATTTATCTCCAGAAACTGAATATAAATTTTGGGGGGCCTAAAATGACCTATGGTGGTATGAGTCTACCATATTCCACATGACAGCAAAGTGAAATATAAACATTCAGAAGCATCTTTCTGTACTGGTGGAAGAGTTTGAGAAAAATCTAAAGAAATTAAGATTTTCAGCAAGAATTACTAACCTAAAGGATAACTGATTAGAAGGCACTAACACTTTCCCTAGAAGAATTTTCCTTAAAATCCAATATAAATTCATCACCTCAAATATGGAGCCTATTAACATTTGTTGAAATAGGAACATGTAAATCTGGCAGTTCTTACAAGATTGAAAAGACGGGGGAAGGAGCATACAGAAGTGTGCTGGTAAAAAAAGAACCTGCACCAATAATGCATGCAACAGATACTGACAAAGCACTACATATAGTGAGATGATGATAGTTAAGCCCTAATTACATGCTCTAATTTCTGGTATTTAAGTTGAAATTCTAACTTTAGTCAAAATTTCGGTGACTTCTCAATCCTAAAGCATTACCTACCCGTGAATACATTCTGATACAGTTTTACTCTGCCATAGACAATTGAGGATGACAATAACAGTTGCCTCTCAGACTTCCCTGTGTAATGATTATTTCCAAAGGATGAACGGTGGTTTAGTTTGAAAACACTTGGAAGGTTATCCTTGAATATGGTGAACAATTTAACAACTTTAAACAATCTCAAGTCTCAAAAAGAGTTATTAAATCTAACTTTGCTATGTTACACAAAACTGTTACTGTGAGCAAAGACCATTACAGCTGCTTTATGTTTGGTTTTATTTTGGATTTGACTTGGATTTTTTTCCAATTCTTTTACTGCATATTTGGAAGCACTGTTGAAAGCAGACAGACAAACATTTTCCTGAGGCATGAGTCAATGAGCCTCTCCAATCATATTCATTATTTAGCAATTTACTTTTACATAAGTCTGTGCATAAGAGTTTACAACATATTTCAAAACCCTGTCTCAATTCTGATCAGTTGAAACTGAAGACTGTAACAACATCTGCTACAACTATTCTGATCTCTACCCTTACCTTATGTAGCCTATTTAGTTGCTTTTTGTGCATGTGGAACAGTTGCTTATTAACAATGAAACCTCAGAGCAGGGTACTCTAAATACACTTTACAGCTTCATAGAAACAACTGGGTTGGAAAAGGCCTTTAGATCAAGTCCAACCATTGCCCCAGCACTGCCAAGGCCACCACTAAACTATGTCACTAAAGGCCTTGTCTACAGTTTGTGAACACTTCCAGGGATGGTAATTCTACCACTGCCCTGGGCAGCCGGTTCCAATGCCTGATCACCCTTTCAAGGAATAAATTGTTCCTAATATTCAGTCTAAACCTCCCCTGGTG
Organism: Brotogeris chrysoptera; assembly: GCA_030323915.1. Classification (NCBI taxonomy): domain Eukaryota; kingdom Metazoa; phylum Chordata; class Aves; order Psittaciformes; family Psittacidae; genus Brotogeris; species Brotogeris chrysoptera. The sequence goes on from JARCZZ010042082.1 coordinate 32,135, forward strand.
CAGCTTGAAGCTGTCTCCTCTTAACCTCTCACTTGTTACCTGGGAGAAGAGATCAACAATCACTATCTTGTGTGCTAAAGCAAAGCGTAATACCTATGATGAGGACTGTGAACACAGCATACAGCCCACGGCCAAGAGAGGACACATACGAACCAGCTCTGAAGAAGGAATTCAGGATGAGCACAAATACTAGAAGAGAAACTCAGCTCATGACAGGACACAGTGGTTGGTGCCAGGTTGTGTACTCTGCTGTATACTTGGCAAAAAAGACAGACAATATGCTGCAGAATGCGTTCACTTTTCCTTGCTGCATACGTAGCAGGAAGATGGACCATGGAGAAATGAAAGATTTCATTTAAATATGAAATCTTTCATTACTTAACTCTGAGAAATAGGATCTCAGGAGCTCCATCTCAAAGATCTGCTTTTTAGGTAACACAGCACTCAAAGAAGATCTTACAGGTGGAATGGATGAGATTAGAGGGTGAAAAACTTCTGTAATGGGTCAAAAAATCCTATAATACAAAAAAACCCCTACAATTCTGTGATAGGTCCAAAGTTCATTCAGTGAAACAAAGTTAAAAGCACCATCTTTCCCTCTTCCTTGTATCTCCCAAAATGTGAAGGGATCTGCAGAATTACTAGTGTATAAGGCCTGGATAAGTACAATTCAAAAATGTGTTCTCGTTCCTTATGCGTCTCCCAACCACAGTCCCAGATGGCCATTGGCAAAGTCAGTAGTTTAGAGTGGATGCTCCCTATGACTGAGACTTAAAGGGAGCAAAGAATGAAAAATAAATCAAGTACTTGCTGATCCAGCTAATACAAAAGTCAAGCAAATTAGCAAAGCTCCTTGAGAAATGTCACAGCTTTCTATTATCTGAAAGAACCACTGTGCACTGGATTTGAAGGGTGGGCGCAAGAAATTGCTAGACAACAAATTTCACTTTAAAATAAACAAGGAAAAAAGAACAATCGCTACTAAAATAGAGGTATTTCTTAACGACAGAGTCTTTTCATTTATACTTGATAAGTAGGTATTTTGTCAACAGCAACAAGAAAGTCTCAGAAAAGTCAACATTTTTTTTAATGCAAGGTGTATTCATTCTCTTATAGAAAAATTCTCAAGTTAAGCAAGGGAGAAGTGATCACATTCACATGATTTTCAGAATGCTTGGTTTTGACTAGAGAAAATAAACAAGAAAGCTTCCTAGAATAATAAAGTGGATTTTATTATTCATGGCAAAACATGTAACAGACATGCAAAAGTCATGAAGAAATAATCTAAACATTACACATCAGTACTTCCTGTTCCAATCCAAAGAAAACAGGGACACACAGTTCATTCATTGTTTATTTCAATGGTGAGGCAGCCATTCTAGCTGGTTAAATCTGAGGGTTTAAGAGACTACTCAGCCAATATTCTCATTGAGAAAAATGACACCATTGCCACTGACAGTGGTACTTCCACTGTGAATTATTACTGTATGTATTAAAAGTCACAGAAAATCTTTGATGTCTGATTCAGTTTTCAGCTAAAAAAAGAAGTCTGCCAATCCATATGCCTCTACAACTTAGTAACTATTCCCAATAATAGTTCAATGGTTTAGGGCAAATAGGTATTATGCTCAGTTTTTAAGAGTGAGAGGGTAAATAAAGTTCACCCATCTTGATCACAGGTGATTCACCAACCGGATTAATTTTTCTTTTATATACAGAACCAGACTGGTTTGGGATGGAAGGGACCTTCAAGCTCATCTAATTCCAAACCCTTGCCATGTGCAGGGACACCTTCTACTAGCCCAGGTTGCTCCAAGCCCCACCCAACTTGTGCTTCAACACTTGAACACTCAAATACATATGACTATTCATAATTCTGCTAAAAAATAATATGCAGTCCTGATCAGCACGTACGTAATTGCTTTCTACAATCAGTCTATATTCTTGCTGATGTCTACCAACAATTTTAAAGACAAGAAGAAATGGCTTTAAACTAAAAGAGGAGGGATTTAGATAAGAAATTAGGAAGAAATTCTTTCCTGTTAGGGTGGTGAGGTGCTGGCACAGGTTGCTCAGAGAAGCTGCGGCTGCCCCTTCCCTGCAAGTGTTCAAGGCCAGACTGGATAGGGCTTGGATCAATTTCATCAACAATATTTGTGAGCTATGGTTTTTGTGAAGCAATGAACATGCAGAAGATATCTTCAAATGTAAATAATTGCTATGCATTCAGTTCTTTATAGTTGTGTTGGCTTTTGATGTAAGAATAAACTTTGCTTTCAGTGGAGTCCCACAGGCATGATTATTACAGGATTTACTACCTCATATGAATCACTGAAACAGCACTTAAGAAGGAAGACTGAAATTAACATCATAGTATAAATACAATCAGTGGATATTCAGTGACAGTTGAGGATTTTGAGAAATTGTGTGTTTTGCTGTTTGGGGGCTTGGGGTTTTTTGATCCTTTGGGGTTTATTTTTTGTGTGTGTACATTTTTGGAGTGTTTTCGTTTTTTTTGGGGGGGAGTTGATTTGTAGGGTTTAACCTCAAGAAATGTAAATAAGCATCTGACATATTGGCAGAAACTCAAGCTCTTTACACTTAGAATTTGAAGCTGCACAGTCCAGGAATCAAATCATTATTTTTCATACTCTTAATCGATTCTCATCAATTGAATTTGGTCTGACTTTCAGCATGGATTTGACTGAAATATGCACCTAGGATTCACTTGATCTGAAATCTAATTTGTAGGTAGCAAGAAAGTCAGTCCTAATCCGACAGCTTCTTAGAGGTGAAGTTCTAGAATTACAAATGTAAGTCATGGAAAAGGAGTCACCAGGTAGAAGAAAGTGAGGAAAACCCCACAAAATCCCAAAGGAGAGTTCACATTTGTCAACACTCCAGATTGGATACTGGTATTAATCAGAAAATTCTTTGCACAGGCTCAGTTACAGACTTAGCACATTCCTCCCCCAACTTCCAAATCCTGGCATGAAAGGAAACATACCATTTAACAGATTTGTCTTTCAATTAAGAGAGCAGACTGTGGCCTCTTCAGGAACCTGCTTAGTAAGGTTCCATGGGATATAGCCCTAGAGGGCAGAGGGGCCCAAGACTGCTGGTTGATATTCAAGGGTCACCTGCTACAAGCTCTGGAGTGCTGTGGCCCAACTAGAAGGAAGTGCTGCAGGAGGGCCAGGAGACCTCCTTGGATGGATAAGGAGCTGCTGAGGAAACTTTGAA
>JARCZZ010042083.1:0-24827 GCA_030323915.1 Brotogeris chrysoptera
GGTGGTGAGGCACTGGAATGGGTTGCCCAGGGAAGTTGTGAATGCTCCATCGCTGGCGATGTTCAAGGCCGGGTTGGACATAGCCTTGTTTGGCATGGTTTAGTGTGAGGTGTCCCTGCTGATGGCAGTGGTGTTGGAACTAGATGATCTTAATGTCCTTTCCAACCCTAACTATTCTATGATCCTATGATTCTATTTGCTCCCCTAATGTTATCTTTTCTGTCATTTCAACCAAGGCTATTCCTCCAACCTGAAATTCTTTGTCTAATAGAATTCTTCTATATCTCTTTTTTCCCCTGTTTTTGTCTGGTTTCTGTCTGGCCAGCCATGCGCCCCAACTGCCTCTCTGCCACTTACTATGTAAAGTTCTACATATTTCTTAGGGGTTGTTGAAGCATTGGCTGCTTCTCCCGTGGCTTCGAGTGGGCTGGAGAAGGCACTTGCTTAACAGCAATGGAGGTTTTTTTTCAGGGAGCCTTATGGTTGTCCCATCCCCTTCACACCCAGTTACCTGTGGTGTATTTACATGGCACAAATTGGCTACAGTTTTCACACTACCCCCCTTCCCTAAACTAAGAACAAGGGCCACCAAGAAGAATCACTTTTAGCTTCAGTATTTACTTAAGTTTTGATGCTTTTTCTTAAGTTATGTTTGGATCAGCCTTTGGGCTAGCAGCACACTCCATATCACTGGACTCTTGTGTCCTACTAAAGACAACGAAAAATATGAATCTGCTGTGTGAATAGATACTTTTGATGGATTATTTACAGTGAGTATGTACTGAATCAGACTCTCACTACACAAAATATACAGATCATCTATTGCATCTCCTGCAAAATTCCATGCTTGGCTCTGTCACTGCTGAAGAAGTGTATAATCTTTTTGCCTACAAACTGTAAGACTAAAGAGGTGCATACAGTTAGTTTGGTTTTAGTAAGATAACTATAAAGAACCTTACTGCTATCACAAATACTTTTATAATCTCTTTTGGTTTAGTGTTGCTACTTGTTAATATATTCGAAATACTATTATAGTAGTGCCCAAGAGCCCCATTCAGTATTAGATCTCACTAAATAACAGATGGTCCATATAGACCAAAACTCTGGGTCTCCTCCTCTAGTTTGTTAAGCACAATCTCACTTCCTATATATGTTTGGTTTCAAGGTAATACTGTTTCCACTGGTTTGATGTTTTGGCTTTTGCAGAGCAAAACACTCCTTTAAGATACACCTCACTTATTAGATTTATGTGATAGATAAGAAACCTACAGTTGAAACTGAATGAACTGTGTTAGTCATACAATTTCTTTACACTGGATAATGAGTCAATCATTATTACTACTACACTTCTACGTCACATTGCCTCAGGATATTATCCTGGAGGCTACTAACCCTCGAGCTGACATTGTAAGTATCAGTTACTGTTTCTCTGGCTGTGAAAAGGACAAGCTAGGAGACTGTTTTGAATGACAGGTAGTCAACAGATAAACGTCATCCAGCAAAACCACAAGACAGCTCAACCTTCTCCTCCATGTGTCAAGTTGAAAACAAAAAAACCTTGAAAACTTGACACTGTGTTAGTCTTTCCTTTACAGCAAATTTTAGCTCTTTCACAATATTCATTAACAGTTTGTTTCCCTAAAACCCACAGGATTTTTTTCCCCTAATATTTTCTTTTAGAAGCCCTCGCTAAATGCTTGACATTAGCTTTTGCTGTGCCACACTCTTTCATATTAACTGATGACCTGCCCTCAATTTTTAGGTAGATGAAACAAAAGAGATCAAAAGTAAGGTAAGAATAAAAAGGTTGATGTGAGATGCACTACAGTAATGATTAATCCACTTCATTCTGAAATTTTTTTTTTTTGAGAAAGATTGCCCAACATGTTCTTTTCTCCTTCCATGGACAGATGTCTAAGCTAGAAATGATGGGAAATTTTTTCCAGTCTAGAAAATTTTTGAGATTTTTAAAAAAAAACACCAACCAAACCATTTATATATCTTATTCTACTGAAGGGTAATAACTGACTGGTTAAAAGTTTTGAGGGGTTTTGTGTTTTGTTTTGTTTGGTTTGGTTTGTTTTTTTTTTTCCTGAAATGTAGTAAAAGAAAATCTTACCCTAAAATATCCTGATTTTTATGAAACTGTTCTGGAACACAGAGGGTTCAAAATTTCATGCTAGTTTCCCACATCCTGTGTGAGCATCCTGAACACAGGGCTGTTGACTGTTTCTGAGATGGATCTGTGTTTTGGGTTGGTTGGTTTTTTGGTTTGTTTTTTTTTTGGTTTTTTTTTGGTTGGTTGGTTGGTTGGGTTTTTTTCCCCTGCTCAAGTTCTTCTGGTGCGTATAAATAATAAAAGAGGTAACTTGCCCTCTCCTAGCCCTGCAAATGATCAGTATCTCTTTGGTTCAACTCTGTTTACTTATATAAAATGAAGCTCCAAGAGAAGATGCTGAGATGCATACCACAACCACATTGTTTGAGATCCTGACTCTTCCTCATTAGCATGAGGATGGGGGAGTATTTCATCCTGGGAATGTCTTTCTATTGCTATTCTCTTAACACTCTCTAAGGGACCTCGGAAATTTTTCTGCGTATGCTTTAGTGATACTGGTACACTTCCACAAAAGTTTTTTGGTTTTGAAAATGATTATTTTCTAGTGAAAAATAAAACCAAGATTTCTGAACCTCTGAAGACAGTCACCTGCCTGGGGGCCATGTGCAAATTTCCCTTGAGAATGAAGAAGCCTTACCAAGTTCACTAATGATTCCTTATCAGTGCTACAAAAGTAAACTTGACACAGTAAAGAATTAAAAACTTGTTTCTCAAAATGTTGGATTTCCTAACAGCAAGAAAGAACATTGTGGAATAAAGATCTGTACTTCGTGACTCAATTAATCATTAAAAGCACATCAGCCTTCATCCCAGAACACTCATGTATGCAGAGTCAATTTCAACATGTCAACAGGTTGTCCTCTTCCCCTGCCCAAAGATGAGGTTCGTTAATCATCTTTTAAGGCTATATCTTTACCAGGTGAGCTAGAGCTGTCCCAGTTTTAAAACATTATTTCTATAAGACTTTCTCATCTGCATAGGTTTCAAAAGAAATATCAGAACGTACTTAAAAAAATGCAAATAACTTCATTTTTCACTATGGTAGCTTGCTCCCTCTTTGTGCACAAACCTGTGCCTGTCCCAGTATCCTACACAAGAACTGCACTACCTGTCACAGGATACAAAACCAATCAGAAATCCAAAGAGCTAAGTGCAAAACCATTAAAGTTCTGCCACTCAAAGTATGAATATGAAGGCAGCAGAAATATACAGGCATTGCAGTAAGAGAGCAATAAGCTGTTCACACCTGGGAGATCTCATAAAACTAACCTGTGGGTTTTCTGCCAGAAGGAGGAGTTTAATCAAAAGAAATGTCTGTTAAACATAGAAAAAAAACCAACCAGCACTTTTTCCTGATTCAGATGTTGTCTCCATTTTTTTAGTCTGTTCCATCTTCTACTAATAACCCCTCTAAACAGGTGTTCTTCCAGTAATTACAAAAAATTTCCTAGTTAGCAATTTAAAAGACAATTTCTAATTTTGTAAATTTATGTAAAAGTATTTATCAACATCTACTATAGCAAGCTTGACCTTAATAAAGAATATTCCTTGTTGAAAGTAAAAAAGAGTAATTCAGGACAGCTGCTCATTACCCAGGACACGACAGTCTGGACTGTTGCAGTTGACAGCAAGCCCTTGACAGAAGTGCTGCACAACATTCTGTTTTAAAAGCAACTGGAAACGGACCATTATTACATTTTGAAAGAGAAGCAAACTGCATTTTTTTTTTTAATATATAATAATAGTGTTGAATCTAATAAGAACGTTAATGCATTAGCTTCCTTTAATGGTGTAAGAGTGGATTAACAAACCATATCTAAATGATATCCATTTACGTTACATTCATTTTGCTCAACACTGACACACAGGAGTAGTGGCATGGCATGTACAGATTGGTATACTGCACTGCACAACTGATAACCAAAAGCTATAAAGCTTATAGAACCTATCTGAAACTACCAAAGTAGTTTAACCATGAACATTTTTTCCCAGGCAAGCCAGCCATGTCTACAAACACCAACTTCACATCTTGACAAATATATCATAGTAATTTAAACTGCCAGCCACATGACTGCCTACTAACTACTGTAGCTTAGTGTTGATTTAGAGGAGAAGACAACAACTCCTGTTTCCCACTACATATTCCTGTGTTGGCTGTACATTTCTTTTGAGACCAGACAAGTTAAAAACTTGTGGCAGATGGAATTGCGCTTGGCAAAGCATGCTTAGCCATCAGTTAGAACCCGTTTCAAAAAGTACTGGTTGTTTCTTCAGAGCATTAAAGCCTATTTTAAATTAACTAGATTTATGTGTGTAATTTGATAAAGTGATGCTGTGCCCAGGCAACTCACCACTGGCTTTTTTGCTGGGTTGTTTTTTTTTTTTTGTCTTGTTTCTTTTGCTTGTTTGTTTGTGGGGCTTTTTGCTTGTTTGTTTCAGAATCTACTTAACAGCTTTCCATGCTGTGGAAAGTTCTCTATGATATTGTGCTCAGGTCATAGGAAGTATTACGATAGCTCAGTTTCTTTTATTCTTGCTTAGGAACAAGGGAAGCTCACAAAACAACAAGAAAAACACCTCAAAAAGAGACACGCAGCAGGCAGCTGTCAAAAGTAAGTAACAGCAGTTAATGCTAAACAGGTTCTCAGAAACTTACATTTATTATACCTTCATTGGCGTTTTTGTATTTTGTAATATTTGTTCATTAGTTTTAATTCACAAGCATTTTTGCATTTAACTATATATATATATTTATATTAGTTTTTTCCTACGCTAATCATACTTTCAGAGAACTTTATCATGTGTGATAAAACATTTTTATGCACCTGAGCACATCTGTCCTTCCAAAGCCTGTATCCAGTTAACTGGTGCACAAACACAGGCCGTGGAAAAACGTCCTCAGATTCCATCTCAGCTCAAATCTGCTCAGTAATAGGTCCTGTCTATAAACTACTAAAGTCACCATACTGCTGGCGGAAAAAGTTTTAAACTGCTAATATGCTTGAGCTAAGACAACTCCAGCTGTTCAAATTGCCAGTCTGAGATAAATCAGCCAACTTTGTCTGGAGCATATTAAGAAGCACACACAGAAATTACTTCACTGTGAAACAAATTCGGGCAGTAACTTTTAGCAGCCTTTAGTAACCTCTCTGACAAGAACCTGAAAGAAGACATGTGCCTATGACTTTAAATGCTTATACTTTACTGAAAGCTCTAAAAGAAAATAAAGACCTGTGTTGCTCCTAAATTCTCAAGTGTCAAGACCTCAGTTTGAGAACAACTATGCTTGTTTCTTATTTATTCAACAGAAAAAATAGTTACTTCTCAAAACTTCACACAATGAACATCAGTAACTTTACTATAAAGTTGTCCCTGCCACCCCGTAAAAACATTTTTCTTCCTGCATATTTCATCTATATTGATAGAACAATTTTTGGTTATATCTGAGACTAGATAGAAACAGTGAACCTCTTTTTTCTTTTCACCAGAATTACTTCCAAAATTCAAAATATTTGTTTGACAAATCATCTCTATGACCCAGAAGAAAAGCATAAAAACCAGGAAATTAAACTTTTTGTGAACTCATCCATGCACTAGACCAGACCTTTAGTTACATACAAAGACACATTCTCCATTAGTATAAATGAGTGGAAGCAATTCACAACACACTTTTGGTTTTGGATGTCTGCCTACGTTTTAATCTTTTGGTCAACCTCAACCAAACTTAGCAGAGGTGCAGAGATTTCACATACTAAATTCTGGCAAGTTGCTTGAAAATAAGTCAACAAATAAAAAGATCTTCATTAATGGTTCTACTGAGTGAAGTGGCATAGACCATACCTGTACAGCATGAAGAAGCTGCAAAGGAGAGAGGGCTATGCATTCTTGGGGAAAATTTTCACTGGAAGTTGTATATGTTAGAAATAAAAGAACCTAAGTGTCAGAAATAAATCCATAGGAAACCAAGCATTGCTAAGCCTGCTGCTCACAGAACTATCTGCTTTCTAAAAAAAAAATCTGATTAAAGGTTTTTTATCTGATCGTTTCATATGGTCATTGGAGTTTTTTAATGTCATCATAAAGATTCTGAATAGCTTTTTCATCTATTGCCAAATGAAATCAGTAAGAGTTCGAATAACCCGTCTTTTTCTTTCTACTCCTTATAAAATCCAGTTTCAGTATCCTACATGTATATGCCTACTCCTATGATAATATTGGCCATGGTGGTGATACACACATAGAAGGTGCCCAGCTTTCCTCCGAGTTCCAGCGACTCCCCTCACAAGAGAAGGAAGACAGTTAGGAGGGAAAATGATCTTGTTATTTACAAGCTAACAAAATACAGTAAAGGAAAACATGAGAAAACATGGAACACAGCAGCAGCATTTTCATTTCCATGAGGAAAAGAATTCCTTAGCAGATAAGGTATTTTTTTCAGGTACCAGTGCATTTAGTGCTGGAGATGAGCAACTATGATACAACTCAATTCTTTTAAGTAACAGACACAATAAAATGCAGGAGCTGGCTGTACTTTCTGTACAAAATTGACTGCCCAAGCCATTTCCGTAGTGCTGGTCTAAGAAGCCAAGAACGAGTGGTAAAGAACAGATGGTATAGCTATTGTATAAAACATAGCCTTCATTTTAAAAAATAAACCCAAATATCTCACTTAAGTGCCAATTTAAGATATAAGTGAAGGGAGCTTCTAACAAATCTCCTCATCTGACAATAAAAAGTGGAATAAATTGGAATTTTTAAAACAACTGTAAAGGGCAGAAAGGAATGGCTTGCTTCTCTCAGCAGTTTCTGGCAAAGGCACAAAGAGGCAAGCCATTCCTTTGTATATAAGTATAAAAAAATAGTATAAAAGTACAAAAATTAAAAAAAAGTATAAAAGGTATAAAAGAACACAAAGTTCATATAGAACCAGAATGTTTTGGGTTGAAAGGGACCTTAAGATTATCTGGTGCCAATTCCCTGCCATGGACTACACCTTCCAGTAGACCAGGTTGCTCAAAGCCTCATCCAACCTGGCCTTGAACACTGCCATGAAGACCACAGAAAAAAGTCATCAAGTACCTTGGCCTTCTCCATGTTCCAGGCAACCAGGTCTCCTGCTTCCTTTCAGAGGGGGCCTACGTTTTCCCTTGTCTTACTTTTATTCCCAATTTATGTATAGATGATTTTCCCATTGCCCTTAATTTCCGTGGCCAGATTGAGTTCTGTCAGGGCTTTAGCTTTCCTATCCTGACCCCTGGCTGCTCTGATTTTTTTCTCTGTATTCCTCCCAGGCCACCTGTCCTTGCTTCCACCCTCTGTAGACCTGCTTTTTATGCTGGAGTTTGTTTCCAAGAATGGATCAAAATACTGTGCAAAGGATAATATAAAATAGAAAAAAACCTCTAGTAAGTAAAGATCAAAGCAGAAATGGAAAATAAACAATACAATGTAAAAAATAAAACATAAAACTGAACCATGGAAGTAATCTATAATGTTTCTGTTTTGGTTTAGTTTTGGGTTTTTTTAAGAAGAAAAAAACCAAAACCAAATAACAGTTTCAGTCCTGGTAACAAAGTTTACATGTAGCTTTCAACATTCTCAAGGGTTGCATTTTAAAACCAGAATAAAATGTCTTGAGTTCTGGCAGCCAACACTGTATTTCTCCTGCAGGAATCAGAGCATCAACAGCTGAAGGCAGATTTACATTTTACTAATGAAATATGCCCATGTAAGGGAAACACACATCTTTCAAATTTTGCCTGCTGAAGAACAGACACTTTAAAATATTTTCAGTTCAAATGTAGGTGTCGGAAATTAAGATAAATATAATATTTAAACTGTATTATGTGTCCTTCATATTTTAGGGACTGTAGTTTGTCTTTAAACTTGGGCAAAAATGCACTACTGCCAATTTTTCTTTGAGGGGAGAGGGACTGTATAATGATAATGATAGTTTAAAATCACCTATTGCGTGAGCTAACAGATACTTTTTAATTGCAGTCATAAAAACAGTGAAATAACAGATTAAGAAGGGTATGACAAGATGGGTGAGCGACATTCTTCCAGAAAGAAGCAAATTCAAGCAACTTCCAGTGAGAGCAATCCAAGCTCACAGTATCCTTTTAACTGCAAAGGAAGCTCATGCAGTACATGAAGGACAGAAAGATCTGCAGTCAGTGTATCTCCAAAAGGAAAAGGAAGTGGAAACTCCAAGTAAAACATGTGAATCCCTTCATTTCCACCTGCTTAGTGTCTGCTGCGTACCTGTGCAACAAAGAGTTCATGCTAAAGGTCCTTAAAAGAAAGTACCTGTTGGGTTTGCTGGCAGCATATTCCCAAGCTTGCTGTATGTACTACACACAAGCCTCCCAGAAGAGAGGTTACAAAATACCAAATACAGTTTATGATGAACATTTTATTTGACTGTTTTTGAAATTATTGTAGTTAATGAAATTCAATTAAGTGTACATGAACTGATTGAAAAAGAATAAGATAAGCTATAAAACAAGAACAAATATACAGTTTGTCCCAACTCCAGAATGAGACAATGAATTTTCAGAAAAAGAAAAAGAAGAAAAAGAGGGAAAGTTAAAAACTGAAGTTCCCATTAGAAAATAAAACTTTTCAACAAGAAAACACAGTTAAAGCTCCAGCTTGAGTGAATTATTGCACAAAAAGTCCCACTGACTGCAACAGACCAGACTTTCACTGAAGCACCACTGCACAGAATTGTCTGAAGTGATAGCAGGAGTGATGAAAAGAGGTGTGAAATGACAGAGCTGGCTGTGTTTTCTTTTTTTAAGACTTTAAAAATAAGTTGCTAATACTGACCACTTGTTCACATGTTAAATGACCTTCTTTTTACTGTTTCCAACAATTGCCATCCAGCATGCAACTAATGTTAGCTATGGTTTGATGTAACTCTTTTTTTTTTTTTCTAAAAGATATTTATAAAATACTATTTTAAAGGCTGCTTTTGGAAAATGGCCCATAAGAAGTACAGTGTACAGTGCATATTACTGTGTAGAGCTGCTTCTTGTACCATCTGGAAAACAGCACATCAAACCTTTGTGGGGAGTTTTAGACTTCTGACAGTCAAAATTGATTATTTCAAATGGCATGTTTACAAAGTAGAAACAAACTTGTAGTAAGCTAGTACAAGTAGCTGAACCTTCTGCCATGAGAAAACTAAATCCGGCTTTGATCACTAGGTAAACTCTTTTAACCTCTGTGACATAACCAATGTAGCACTCCAAATTGCATCTTTATCTTAATGGATTTTGTAACCTGTTTCAACCTTGAAGACAGAACAGTGTTCCGCTTTAAATTCCATCTGGCCTAGTGTAAAGGACATTGGGGGTTTTTTGAGGCAAGAAGAGTGTTTTATACTTGTGGGTATAGTTTTAACACCTTATCCTTTAAGCACAGTAAGTCTCCGCAATTGAAAGCATAGAAAAATAAAGGGCTACTTCCTAGCTAATAGGTAGGTATCACTTATTTTAATTGTGGTACGCTGATTTACTACAGCTGAGGATATGACCACAGCTTCATTTGATTACACAAATGTAGTAAAATAAACAATCATGAGTAAGAAGCTAAATAAATAGGTAAAATTAGTTAAGCAAACATGATAAGCCATGTATTCCTGTGAGATTAGACAAGTGGTCAAAGTAATGAGACATGCAAGGCAAAAATGAGCATTTTATATAATCTGGTAAATTATCTTGTAATAACACATATCTTAAAATAGTTCATCATAAACACAAAATGAGTTTCACAAAAAGAAATGACAGAATATTGGTGGGTTTTAAGAGGAATAATAATTTTTTTCCAAATTGTATTATTATTATTATTATTTCCTTAGGAGATCACTTATTTCAATTCAAATGGAGCTGCAGTTTGAATTAAAAACAAACAAACAAACAAACAAAAAAAGTTCTATATTGTATACACCAAGCCCTAATAAGTTGAATCTTGTATATAGCAAGCCCTAATACATGATGAGGTATTGTGCATATTTGACCTCCTTGCTTTATGAAAAGCCATGCACTGGGTCAGGCAGTAATTTCCCTGCTCTGTGAGAACAGTACACTCAGCATGCTGAGGCACACATAATCCACATCCTTGCACCTTATTTTGGGTATGTCATGATGTACAATTGGGAAGAAAAGACATAATATTTGTGACCAGCTTGGCAGAATGCCTGTCCTTGGTTCAAGCACTAGTGACCCTGCTTGATGTATGCAGGTGGGCAGTGAAATGCTGCTCAGGCTGCCTTGGTGCATCTGGTATGTGGAGACACAGGGCAGGAGAGGCTGTGGTGGTGTGCTGGGGAGCTTGCAGCAGGAGGGTATGTGCAGCGTACAAAATCAGACAATCCAATTCCTTGCTCTAGTCAGGTTCAGTGAAGCCAGATCACATGCATATCCCAGTCACTGGTGTTGTGCATTTTTTTCCCTCCTGTCAGAGGTGTTTCTCCTACAAAAATCCTGTCCTGGAAAATGCTGGACAAAACTCTGGACTTCTTTTGAGTTCAGGTATTTCATGACCAAATAAAAATGCACTGTGAAGATGGCACTGGAACCACCATTTGCCTTATTCAGAGCTTAGGCCAATTCATATCATGGCAAAATATTTTAAAAATCTATAATTTTTATTTAAGTTTAACAGCTCACTCATGCTGGATCAGCTCTGCTGGTATATTATCACCAACAACTTGAACATCACTTAAATAACACTTGAACATCAGGCAAATTAAAAGCGCAGGATTGAAGGGAAGGTTCCACGCTATGGGTTATAGGTTCCTGGTGGAGACGCTGGTTTAGGTTGCTGCTCTGATAACTGCAGTCACTGTTAGCCATCTGCTTAGAACCTTCCTCTGGGAATACACTGTGATGTAGACCAGAGGACCAGACTTGTTACAAGTAACTGCCAAACCCAGTTATTTTTCAACCCGATGAGTTCTCACCAGTTTTTAATGTACCTTCATAAGGCAATAGCAGTGGCACAGGTGAGAAGACAGTTCCAGGGTATGAAAGAACAGCTTGGGACAGAGTATAGATCTCTTGATGCTTACAGTGGCCAAAATACGTGGAAATGAAGTCTCAGTAGAATGATCATTCACAAGCAAATAGTTTCATTAGTATTTCAGAATATATATTTTATCTGATATCCTACTAATAACAATCATCTTGTTTGCAGGCTTGCAAAAGGAAAAAGAATTTCCTATCAAAGTACAACTCTGCACTTTCAAGGAAATGTACAACACTGATGGCACATTTGCTAAGCACGAGGATCTCTTATTTGCCATTGGAATAGTTTTCTAATAAATGGAAACTAGTCAATCCTTGTATTAAAAAGTTAGCAGTAGTCAGACTGATTCTTTAAATACTAACTCTTTTAGACACATGCCAATAAATCTTGATATTGGTACTGTAAAGGTGATGTAGTTTAAACAATTATCTTAGATAAAGATCTAAGTAGTTTAAAGGGGACTAGGAGAAATAAACTCTCCCATACCATATCACAGCAAAGTCTAAAAGAATACACATGGATCAACAGTGGAAGAAGCACATAAAAAGTGTTTGAAGACAAAAAGACGAGACAGATTCAACTAACCAAAGAACTCTCATGTCTCTACATATTAAAGATCTCAAATCTGACCTGGCACAAGCCTGCTTTTGAGGACACTGCTAAAGTTTAATAAACAGCCTGTAGACCAGCATTTACCAATTCTTTAAGCAATCCACACAGTGCACCACAACTATTCTTGCCATCAACCTCCATGTGCCAGCAAACAGATTTTTAGATTTAATAGGAAGTCACAAGAATGATTGGCAGAATATGACAATCATTAGAAAAGCAAATCGAAAGAAAAATTGTTCATATTAATTTCCATCTATTCCAAAGAAACCCAAAACTATAGCTGGAAATGATGATCCCTTTCTTAAACGCTGCATGTAGCTTGTTTAATGAACATACAAGGAGCCAGCCAACAGGAAGCTCAGCTTGCCACTGTAGACTAATGAAATGCTTTGAACTATAGGCATAAGAACACCCAAATTATACACTGCAATACTCACAATATTTGAGCTACTCCACAATGCAGAAGGCAATTATTCTTGGCAAGCATCCTCATCATGCCTTCCAGCTCCCCATCATTCACATGTGGAGTAGTGCCACATCAAAAGAACCCAGCTATAAATTCCATAAACCCTTAGACGTGAAGATCAAGTGGGAAAAATACTCAACCTCTTGGAGCAAATAAGATTTCAAATAGAGTAGCAGTCATTTACTCTGACGTTTTATCAGTGGAGCTCTTTGCAATAAAGAAGAATAGCTAAAAATTCAGTTCAGATAAACTTATGATGCTTATCGGTCTAATAATGACTTTTTGTTATACTATAGAGCAATAGAAGTCAGGCAATACGAAATATGAATTACATTAAATGAAAAAGAATATCTAACTTCTTATGGACTTTTCTTGTACATTTGTATAGAAGCTTGGACACTAGCTGGTATCAGCTGGATTAACTGCACACTATAAAAATTCTTATGAAATTCACAAATGAAATTGAAGTCTTCAGTGTTAGTTACTGCAGAACATTTTATTAAGAGACAGTCAGTGACCTAAAATATCCATATTCCAACAGTCAGAAAAGCAAAATGGGGCAGAGGGACAAAATTAGTTGTTTGTCTACACTACATACCTTTTTTGTCCCAGAACTGTGGCCAGAAGGCAGGTCTCTGAAGCGCAGTCCTGGATTCCACCCAAGAATCACACTGCCTCAGAAGCAATTAAAAATGGTTCACAGATTCACTTTCAAAATCTTCTGTTTTCCTTCACAAAACAGGAATAATTTTGGGGCACAATTTGACTTGCAGGTCCAGTTACATGAGAATTATTTTAGGGCAAAATTTGACTTGCATCTTAAGTTAATCTAGTAGTGATGAAAAGCTTTCAGAGAAAATAAAAGGTATGTTGAACTCAAGCGTTCCATAACGCTGCACCTCCAAGAGCTGTGATACCGAAATGACAGTCTTCAGTGTACTCAAAAGACCAAAATATTATGCTTCAGAAGGGAGGAAGTGTTCCATTTATATCTGCTACAATAAATAGGAATACAGGAGACTTCCAGTTAAGCTACAGAATCAAAGAATTAAGATATGTTTGCTTATCATAAAAAAAAAATATTTTTAACAAAATAGTTAAGTGGAAGAAATATCTTGTGAAGGAAGAGAATGTGAGAAGAAACAAAACCTCCATAGCATTCAGAGGGAACACAGTATTCTTGTTGGGCTGCATGTGTTTACAAAGGCCACAACTTGGTGATACAAATACAATTAGTGGCTCACAAAGGAGTCATCAGCCAGCAGGCCTGCGTCAGGCCTGAAAAAAAGCAAAGTTTGGGCAAAGTAAAGAAATACATTGGTGCCACATAGATAATTTTAAAGGGGACTGTGCTATTAGCTCTGTCAGAAAATGAAACTTACAATTAGAAAAGCAGGGACATCAAGATTATAAGCTTTTAATCAATAAAACCAACACAACATAAAGCCTCAGATGCTTGGGCTATGAAGCCAAATGGGACACAGAAGGTAGATGATGAAACGCATTTCTAACAGAAGCTTATTCTCTGTTGTTGAATGCAGAAATTCAGAGTGCAAGAAAACAGTCAATTTTCTGTTTTGTCTTTCTTAAGCTCTAAATTATTTTGTGAGAAACAGATTAAACTGATTGCAGCAAAATTCCTAATGTTTGCCAACGCTAGATTTTATACTTAAATAAAACCCCCTATACTTCTACAATACATCACTTCAGAAGGGATTTGCTGTTGGATGGGGCAAGGGCACATTGTAATCAACAGTGAAGCATGAGGCAAACCCCCAGGTGTTTCTTGGAACCAGGCACTGTATCCAGCTAATCCACCACAAATGCAGATCTACCAACTGAAACTGGTCCTGAATCAAATAATTTGAGGTAGAAAGTTTTATTATCCTGTTACAAACTGCCAAATTATTCAGTCCTAACATACTAGGGCATACCTAAAGCACATTCCATGGGATTAGTAATTCATATTTTGAATGCTTCTGGAAATTTACAGACAACTGATACCCAGAGCAAAAAGGCTGTCATGGGGAAGCACAGAACCACTGCATTTGACATCACAAGTCCCACAGATGACAGAAGCAATGAGGTATGTCCTTAGTTCCTCACACTTGGCAATGTCCTGACACAAATCAAAAGCTAATTTTCCTAGACTCTTGAATTCACTCACAGGTTCCCTCCTACTTTAATACAAATAGGAGGCATTTTGTTTCAGTTATGATTTGAAATAATTCTGATTACTTCTATTTACTATTTTAGATGATCAAGAAATTCAGCTACCATCTTTAACAGTCATTTTTCTTAACATTACACTGAAACCACAGCTCTGATTGCTCCAAAAATTCAACAATGAGTTTAGGATTCTCTTACTATATTTTTTTCCTGCTTTTTACATAGACTATTGTTTTACACTTCCTACACATAAACGACAAAGTATTTCACTGCACTACTCTTTTGCGAATCCACATTGAGAGGCACTGCAAAGTCTGCCCAGATTAACATTTTTTATCACGATAAATACACTGGTATAATTACTCAGTTGAAGTCTCTCATAGGCATAAACATTCAGAACCACTCACCAAAATTCGTCCCCTATCTGCAGCAACAAAGTGCGTGAAGCCAGTCAGTGGTGGGACACTGGAAAAGAATCAAACCCCTTCTTCACACTGTTATTTAAAGATCTGATACCACAAAGTGGTTTATCACTATACACCTGCACACATAAATTCAGTCTGCCCTGCCATGTCTTACCAACTCAGTATACAAGCCTCCTTCACACAAACACCTAATTACAAATTTCCACGAACATCCACGAGTAGTTTCTGGCTGAGTTGAACATTAATTTCTCTTTTGCCTCAATAATTCTCTTCCTTTTAAATGGATTTTAACTCCCATTATTTAAGCCTTCTTTTGATAAAAGGCTGAAATACAAATTCTTGCTGAAGAAGTACAAACTATTCTTCAAGTTCCTGCACTCCAGCCATACAACGTGCATTAAGGCTTTCATGGAAGGCTATTTCTGTTTATTTATTAACCAACCATAATTAAACAGACAGAAACTATAGCACAAACATACTTTTCTGATCCCACATGGTGCCTCCTCCACTCTGTGAAAAGATCCTTAACAAACCAGTTCATGCTGTAATATAATCAAAATTAAAAATCCCACAACAACTATTACGACGCTAATGAGATAAAGAATAAGTCAACCAGCATCCTCTGTTAAGTTGTAAGGGTAAGAAAGAGGATATATGTAATGTCAATAGAATTCAAAGAGAGTGCCAGGTTCAAATGTAAACGAATGTAAAGCAGCAGTAATAAAATTTAAATTAGCGGTTTGCACTGATGTCATCTAGCAGTCTGATGTCAGGCCTGAAGAAAACAAGATGCAGGCAGTGGAGTGAAGTATGTATGTCCAGTGTCCACAAGAAAGGACTGTGTTTTCCCCACACAAATAATAATAAAAAAATACCAAAACCAACAAATCAACCAAACCAACCAAACAAAAAAAAGACCCAAAACCCCCAACATATCAATCAACCAAACCAAACCAAAAAAATAAAAGCAGTAAACAGGGCAGGATGCTTGTTAATTTTTTTAAAAGCTATTATTTTTTAAGTGGCAGTAGTTTCAAATATTTCTCTTTTTTCTGCTTTGTCAATTGGAACTCACCAACACAAAGAGACATTTTTGTTACAGTTAACATAGTCCTATGCATATAATATTAATGGAACAAAGAGCTATTACTGATTTTATGTTTTCTTTCAGTTGCATTTTTAATGTTCACTTGAAGTACCTAGAAAAAAGAATGCTTTATTATTTTATTACCAAGTTGAACAGAAACATGACCTTTAAAAACTATAACAACCCTAGTAGATGCCTAACAATTTTTCATTTTTGAACATTTTCTGAGCTATTCAATTATCTTACTGAAAATACTTAATAAACCTGTATACTACACTTTTACTTCATACTTCATAACCTGTTTTGCAATTTCATTTTTGCTGGAAATAATGCAAAAAGCAGAACAATTTACTTGATAAATCTAGTGTTGTACTGCTATCAGAAGTGACAAATAAAAAACAGACATGGAGGTTTTATTCTTGCAGTTTTCTTAAATTCAGGGTGAGAGCCACTTAATGACAGCACAGCTCTGTCCACTGCTAAACTTTAAAAAAGTCACCAAAGAACCTTAAATTGTACAGCTGGCTAACAATGGGGCATGGGCTTTCTAATTTCCCTCAAAATATTGCCAAAAAGACCCTACATATTATTGTTTATATCGATTAAGTGTAACTCACTTCAGGCTTTAAAACCTACTGCTTTTGCTTCTTATGTGGTTAGCATTGATTTACAGAATCTAATAGTTCAGGCTTGCGCAGGCATATCTGGAAAATAAATAGTTCCTGCAATGAACATGTGTTAATCTGTTCCAAGAACATCTACAGCATACAACTTGCCTACTTTCCCTTCCTTGTCTCAGTAGGAGAGCTGTAAAAATCAATCCAATTGCAGTAATGTAAGAAGTGCATCCTTAAGGTACAAAGAAACATTCTTATTAGATGCTGCTAAGAAACAATTTCAGAGCTTGAGAAAGAAGATACCCAGCAGGTGCTGCATGGCAGCAGGACTTGGTAGCTGAAGTGACCCAGATGATGACTTCCATCAAGACAATTCATAACATAATAAACGTAAAACTCTGGGAAAATATGGATATAGTTCTAAATTCTGCAACTTGTTCAGTTTCTGTATGTCCATGTTATTCATGACACTTCTCTTCTGGCTATTTGTTTTCCAGTGTGTCAAAAATAAGCAATTGACATTACGTTTTAAGTACTTTACAAGCTGTCTCCTCCCTATCTCACTCCTCATTCAGCCCTGAGACATTAATTTCCCTCACTGATCAGGTCACTATGCCTTTGAACTGACAAATCTTCAGTTTTCCTAACTTTTTTATTCCACTCATGCTGTGTCTTGTCTATAAGTTAGCAAAGCTGCTCATCATTTTAATTGAAATCATGCCCCTAAATTCTCCATTGCCATGATGCATCCAAAGCCTTGCCGAGAATGAGACTGTTGCTGTTTTGGGTCCATTGTTTCTCATGAAAAATAATGCTGCTATTATTTTGTCCACCCTCATAATCCATCACCACATTCCTTTCTTCAAAATCTATCCATCTCTAGCCTTCTGCCTTTACATTATAAACAAAAACATCTTTGAGACATAGAACACCGATTATAGATTATCAATTTAAGTCCTAGCCTTGGTTTGCAGGCTCCTTGGAGGTACTGATAATGGAATGACAACGAAATGTTGATATTTTCCTCATGTTTGGTAATGATGAGATATCAGTATTGACACAATCACTTTCAGAAAAACTGAATAATCACATTTTACAAAGTGTATCATAAGATGCAACTTGTAAACTCTTCTGATACTAAATATTTACTGCACTTCAGGCTTCAGCCAGTATCAGTGAATGCTGACTCCGCAGACTTCAGTCAGATGAGAAAAATACGACAGCCTAACATCTTTGGTATTTTTTGTATGTTCATACAGAAGGTCAACCTGACCTCATTGCATCTGGTTTTGTATTTATAATTGTGCAACAGAGAATAAATATTCAATATCCAGATATAAAAACAGATCTTCTAGGACACTTTAGTAAGTGTCAAGGATGTTTAAGATTTAAGAAACTGCACAAGAAAGAATTGGTGGAGGAAACAATGCTCTGAAATCATGTAGATGCCCATTATTTGCCAAAGTTTTCTATGCCAAGAATGTTTTTTTTTACAGGGTATTTTAAAAATAGTATGTAGACCATTCACTATAAATGTTAATCCTTTAAGAAAAACTGGGTGTTCTTCTAAGAGTCTGATTCTGAAAGACCACACAACAGCATTGTGCTCCTGTCTTTCAAAACAACATTGATAACAGAGTTGTTGCACCACAAAAAAATCCAGGATACTTGCAAGAGTCACTAGTTGCAAGAAGGCTGCTCTGCAAACTTCCCTGAAGGTGACTCTGCTGCATGTGCTGCCCAGAATGGCCGCTGCTCCATGCAGTAGCTCAGGTTGGGGGCAGCAGACCACCAAAAGCCAGGTGAAAGAAACAATCTTTTGTACACTTGATCAATATTGGCTGACTAGTCCTGTGAAATACAGTCAGGCCTCTGCTTCTGTGACTCATGCCTTTATTACAGTATATATTTCCTGGTTAAATTGATTAGGCTGCACCACACATACTACCTTATGTATTAATAATGTACATTTAATCTGCAACTTTATCACTGGGGTGCATTTTATTACATGAAGTGATGTAAATACAACCACTCCCATTCCCGGTAGCTGGTATACCTTTATGATAGTCACAATATATATGTCTGCATTGTGATGTTTTGAGAAAATAAGTCAGAAATATGAAACATAAAAGCCAATAATGAATTCATGTTTTGCTATCTAATTCAATAATGCACAAACAACCCATAGTAAATATCACAAACCAAGGCAGAATCACTGTAGATTCATTTCAAGAACAGCACAATTATAGGAAAACTACTGTAACAATTGATGTACATTGCAAATGTAAATAAAATAAGATTATGCACCAAATAAAGGAACATGGGTAATGCTGCTTGTAGCTGAGTTATTTCATGGAGCAAAATATCTATGTGAAGGAAATTTACTGCTAGAGGGTTTAAGGCAAATAGTTTTGGAGAAATACCTGTACTATTTTTTTTTTTTTCTGAGCAAACAGTATGATATTCATGCAGTATCAGATACATGATGTATAGGGTTAAGATGTAAAAAGCTATACAAGAAATTAGGAAAACAGGAAATAAACAAATTCAAGAGTGTTTTACAATGGGTTATGTGTCCTTAGCAAACACAGTCACATTCTGATTTCAGGGCAACCACTGTTTTCTGAGAAATCAGTTAATTAAGTGAACTCACCCCCACATCCATAAGGCTGCGGAAGTTTAGTCCTCTTGAGTAGCATTCATTTATAATCCAGTTATAGATTGCCACAGATACACAGGCACAGACAATTTCTTTTAGCCATGTTTTATAGACTATCTCATAATGCGTCCACTTTCCTTCCTGAAAGTGGAACCTCTCATATCAGTACTATGTGGATTTTCAGAGGTCATAGTGACACATCCAGTGTCAACAGGGAGAAGCATATTAGTTAGAAGAGTTTCTAATCAGATTGCTGTCCCTGAGGCTTAGGAGGATAAATTTTCCTTTTTCCTGAACCTATTGCTGTATAACCCCCTAATTAATATTTCTCTGGTGGAGTTGAAGGACAGAATTCTCACTCACTGCACAAACTCACAAAATCTTTAGAAATGTGGAACAGCCTGTACACCTTTATACAGTGCAGTACATAATCTCAGCCTAAACCAGAGAAATGTGCCAGCCTAAAGGTGCTATCTCATTTGAAGTCTACTTTAAGCATGTACTGGGGAGGGCACTACAATCACCCGACATCAATAAAGCGATAAAAGCCATACATAAGATTAAATCGAACAGCTATAAATTGGTCGAAGTTATATCAGAGATGTTGAGATTTGTTTGCGGATAGCAAACCACATCTGATTTTGATTTGACACTTAAACAGAAACAATTGATGACCCTGACGACTTTATGGGAATACAAATGTGTTAGGGAAGATTCAGATAGAGTAAATACAATATTACTTCTACTGTATGTGAGAGGGCATCAATCTACCTTGACAACCACAGAGGATTTTTAAGGCGACTCCATCTGACAGGCATACTTTTCCACCAGGAACACAACTTCACAGGACCGTCTAAAACTACTCTATCCGTTAAGGATCTAAGTAGCCACGGAAAACCAGTCCACCAACATGACCACATCGTTCTCCACTGTACAACAGGGCTGCAAAACGCAGCGGATCGTACCGGTAACACTAATATTTTATTTTTTTTTTTTCCTGAAAACCTGCTTTCCACGCCCGTTTTGTATATACGCGCGGTTTAACTGTCCTGTCAAGCGTGGTTTCACCGTCCCGTTCGACTCGGCGCAACTGCCCACCCTAGCTACGGTAAGCTACCGGACCACACGCCGTGCATTGAGTGCACTTCGCCGGGTGGACCGGGGCGGCAGCGCTGCACTACGGCGGAACGGTTCCGCCCGCCGAGGCGAGGGATGCGTGTTTCACTTTGAACGCCGCCGCTCGGAGCAGAAGCTGACCCGCGGCACAGCGGCACTTCTGCTCCTCCACAGAGGCGGCCTTGCCCGAGCCCCCTCAACCCCGCAGTAGCCGCGCAGCCGGCGGGACCGGCCCGGCAGCCCTTCTAGGTCGCCCTCCGCCACTCCCCCCCAGCGGCGCTGCCGGCTCGCTGACGTCAATGGCGGGCTTATCACTCCTCCTGTCACAGCGGCGCCGCTCGGGGTGCCGGCCTGGCAGCCGCCAACATCCGCGGTGGAGCAGGTAGCAGACCTGGGGGGCGCCCGGCGGGTTTCTTGCGCCGTGCACGGTCTTCCCCTGGCCCCCGGCCGGCGCCACGTCCCGGCTTCCTGCGTCCCGGCCCGGAGGCAGCCCTGCTCAGCCCTCAGCGCTGCGGTCCGGAGGAACACCCCGCGTTTCACCCATGAACACCACGGCGGACCGAGGCGAGCCCGGTGACCACGGCCCCGCAGAGCGCTACAGCCGGCTTCCGCACCCCGCCCCCAGCGGAGCCTCGCCAGGGAGAGCCAGGAGGCTGAGGACACTAGCCCGTCTGGAAGGCGGTGGTAACACGATGAACTCGGCCCGGAGACGGGAGAGGGCTGTTTTCCTAAAGACACGGAAGGTTTTATGATGTGCGGCTTCCAGCTGAAGCGGCAAGTATAAATCATTAACCCTGAGGGATCAGTGCCTATCCAGCGTTACTCTCAGCACTTTCATTCTCCCCGGCGTTAACACATAATCACAGCAGTAGGAGGGAGAACAGGACTTGGTGCCTCACAGTTTCTTTTTGCACCACAGGTGGTGAGTTCTGAGAAATGGCATTCCGACTGGAATGTTTCACTCGGAAATCTGACACTGAGTGTTGAGCTGTGAAAACCTCGTGGAAAGACCTAGCATTTAAAGTACGCATGGCAATGAGGAGGTCGAGGCCCCGGGTGCACAGGCAGGATATGACGTTAAACAGCAGACTGTTGTAGAAGACAAAATATATTTTCTGATATTTTAGGAGCTTAAATCCATTCCAAGCCTGAGCTGGTGGGAAGATGGTTGTGGAGAGGGACAGCAGTTAGTTTGTCAGGCTGGTTTGGTGATGACAGGTTAACTGGATTTATACTGAAATCTGCAGCATCCCTGTATTTGAGTGTATTTGGTGTAGCACATGAGTCTGGTCTGCGCCTCATCAGTGAGGGTTGCTAGTTATCCTCATCAACTGACACTGCAAATGGCCCAAAATGTGTGTCCTCATAAGCCGCCCTCTCCTTTCTGCATCCCTACTATATATCCATGCATTATCTGTATCTGTATATACATACACACATCTGAGCTATTCTATGTATACACACACCAAATTTACAAAATCCAACATATTAACTTTTACAAAATTATCACAGTTTATGCCCTTGTCTCTAAAGCAAAATTCCCTTTTGAATGAAATCATTATCATTATCTATGCTGGGTTTTTTCTACATGCCAGTATCAATCCCCCGATTGCTTCCTTTTTTACAGATACATGCTTACATCGTGTTTGCATACCTATACAGTGTTACTGTGAACGACACAAAGCAGTAAGGCTCCGCCCTCCCCAACCCCCCAGGAAGCAACTGCCAAACCACGTTTAGCAGTAGAAAAATCCTTGAAACTCCGTTACTTTTCAGATTTACAGCTGTTGGCCCTGTGTATGAATTTCGCCCACAAAGTGGGAAGCAGTATGTTGACGGGTTTGCAGAGGCAAAGGGTAACAGTCTGAAGACGTGCAGACCCAGCTACCATTCATGAGGTTTGTCTGCTGTTACATTATAAAACCTATACTACACCAATACAGTTACTTATGATCTGAAAAGCTTTTCTTCCAATGGATGCTTATGCATAGATAACGGAATAGAAAAAATATGTGAAGACTCTACTGTTCCTTTCCTGCTCACAAAGAGCATCACTCATTTCAGATTTTTTTTTTCAATTACATGAATGAGTAATTTCTGCAGAAGCCAATAGGCCTCAAACAGGCTGATCTATAAGAGAAGTGAATGGAAGTCTAGTCGCATTTTCTTAATCTGATAATCATATTCCTGGTCATGGTGACAGCTGTCTTTTGCAACAATGGAAGAAAAGTGAAAAATAGAGTGGAGAATCTGTCCCATATCCACATTTTTCAAAATAGGTGATTCTCCTTCAGAAGATCAGACATGTTATGAATATGTCTTGCCACACCAACACGATTAAGCCACAGTTGGCCTTTGCTGAAAAATGACTGAAAAGAACTGTTATAAATGGTTTGCAGCAACCAGGCTTAATCTGTTCACAGACAGCTCCATAAAGCCAGGACTAAATTCTGTATTTTGTTAAAATTGGCCTGTTGTCATCCCTATTCCAGGTGCAGCAATAAAGGTGCAAAACCAGCATCAAATTTGTCAGTGGAAATAACTGCTACAACAGCAAATGGCATGTTGCGGCAGGACTTCTGTCATTCACGCCACCTGTATAGCGAGGTGAAAATCCAGTGGTAGCAAAACTGAGGAACTAAGTCTAAGCCAGACCTGAAAAGGTTTAATCAATCCTACTCACTGAGGTTGGACAGTCTTATCCAGTCTTGAGACTGGACAGCCTAACCAAGAAAGCAACTGGGATGACTGAGATGACTGAAATGGAACCCACCTTTCTACTAATTAAAATACATTTTAAAAAAATTATTAAGCTTCATGCCTATTTTCTAGTTACAGAATCTTTGAAAGCAATTTTGCCTGAAATATGCTTATATTGAATGCAATAGTTTTAAGATCCAGTAGAACTGACAGCTTTGAATGGTGAGCTTTATGCTAGCACTTCATCACTATAGCCTATGATAAATTCAAATTTGGCACCAGGAAAATAATATTTTACTCTTTGTGTACAGATTTAGAATGAAATTCAAAAGTTGTTGTGAGATCTCTGAGTCTAAACTTATTTAAAAAACAATTTTGATTTAACTTTTTAAAAAGGAGTAAGAATTATATTTGTTTAGGATTAGGTTCCAGTTAAGATGATCAACAAAACAGCAAAGCCTGCCAGAAAAGAATTTCTGCACCATAAAAAGTGCTTTGTCTCTGTACTTGCAAGAGTAAATAAAATCTCAATGATTGTGATATTTTGAAAGGGATTCTGAGACCATCTGAAAAGATTATAAAATTTGCCCTTCTTTGTGTATTTTTTAAAAATAGACTTCTAAAGCTTTACTGAGTCTAATCTGAAGTTATTAGAACATTACTGATCTGGCAGATACCTACATGGACAAAGTTACTATATGCACTGTGCCAGGATGTGATATCAAAATATTAAGACAAGGAATTCAAGCAATTTTAAAGTTTAAAAGCCAGATTTATTTTTTTTCTAAGGATCAGTAGCTAGAGTATATGTATTTCCTCAAGTCTAAATTTTTTAGATGGCTACTTTTGATACATCAAACTATCAGACCTATGCACAATAACAACCACTGATCCACGCTCTTCACTTGAGCAGTACCTGAAAAATTCCACTCCCAATTACTGTTGTGAGGGACTGCCGTCTGCTGTGCTAATATTTCTACTTTATAGGACAGCCTGACATTTATTCTCAGCTATACATTTTAAAATTATTAGTAATACTGAAGCCATTCTTTTGCACTGCAGGAGTTTCTGTAATGGCAAGTGGAAACTGCATTCTTAAAATGTTGCCACATATAGACATAGTGGCCATGAAAGTATATTGAAGAACATTCTCTTCATGGAGAAAGCTTTCCCAAAGAAACACAATAAGCAGAACCTCTGCCCACTTCCCTCCAAAGAACAATTTCTGTTTCCAGCCTCAGCTAACAGAACAGTCTGCATAGAAAGAACAAATTTAAGAACACCATCTCCTGAATCCTTTTCCTCTGCTAAACAACTTCACATGTTAAATGACTGACTGGATGTG
Organism: Brotogeris chrysoptera; assembly: GCA_030323915.1. Taxonomy (NCBI): domain Eukaryota; kingdom Metazoa; phylum Chordata; class Aves; order Psittaciformes; family Psittacidae; genus Brotogeris; species Brotogeris chrysoptera. Next base: position 24,349 of record JARCZZ010042083.1, read on the forward strand.
GGTAGCTATCTTTTCTATGAAGGAGTTCATAGGAAGGATTCAGTTTATTACGCCAATTACATTGACTAAAGCCTTCTATAATGAACCTGACTGCCATCTGGTAACAATCCATCCTCTAGCAATGAACCATGTAGCCAAGTTTGAGAACTGCTAGAAGCAATCTTGTGTAAGAGGAAAGTGTCTAGTTTGGTCTTTACATATGCAATATGTTTTGTTTAAAGCTATGTGGATGTCATCTACCTGGCCTTGTGCAAAGTGATGCAAAGCGTTCAACGCTGCCCCACAAGACTTCCTTGCCTCTAAGTTGGAGAAACATCAATTTGAAAAGTGGACCACTTGGTGGATAAAGAACTGGCTGGATGGCCGCACACAAACAGTTGTGCTCAATGGCTCAACGTCCAACTGGAGACCAGTAACAAGTGGTGTCCCTCAGGGATCGGTGCTGGGACCGGTCTTGTTCAACATCTTTGTTGGTGACA
>JARCZZ010042091.1:0-12838 GCA_030323915.1 Brotogeris chrysoptera
CAATCTAAACTTCCCCTGTTTAAGTTTGAACCCATTACCCCTTGTCCTATCACCACAGTCCCTAATGAAGAGCCCATCCTCAGCATCCTTATAGGCTCCCTTCAGATACTGGAAAGCTGCTATGAGGTCTACATGCAGATTTCTCTTCTCCAGGCTCAACAGCCTCAACTTTCTCAGCCTATCTTCATGCAGGAGGTGCTCCAGTCCCCTCATCATCCTCATGGCCTCCTCTGGACTTGCTCCAACAGTTCCATGTCCTTTTTATGTTGAGAACACCAGAACTGCACACAATACCCCAAGCGAGGTCTCCCTTTTTTCTTTCTCTGTCTTTCTTATCCTTTGACAACATGAGAAGCCTTGAATCAAAGCTAGTTGGGCTAAATCTGGATCTAGTCATGTAGAAACCTTGTGAGAAAGCCCTGTCTCCTAAGACCTTTGTTCAGTGCTTTACCTTTGAATGTTTCTGTGATAGAAAGAAACAAAAGTAAAGCAGTAGTTTTTTACAGTTTTGCCAATAACATTGCGTAAGGCTGCCTTGAATTATTGTAAAAACCAGATTCTGCTACCAAGATTGCAGTATTCAAATAACATTAAAGATCACTTAGAAACCCACAGAAATAATAAGTTCAAGAACTAAGATACAATCCTTTCCAGTTCACCCAGGCTGTTTGGGTGTAGCAGGACTCTTCAGCCCCTGAGTGGTCTCAGTGTAACTACAATGTGAGACATATGCTGTAATAGTTAAGCAATGTGGAGTGAATTAGGGGTAAACTGGAAACCTTAAATAAGTATTTTCATTACTGTCATGGGTTGCAGCCAGTCCTGCAATGTTATTTAAATATAAGGTTTGTGGGTTTGATTCTATGACCGTTTTCCAAGGAAAATGATGGGATTCATGCACCAGAGGATGCTTCTTGCAGTGTGTAAAGAGCATGATGTATCTCAAATAACATTCTCATTGTGCACTGTAATAATAGCAGTAATTTCTTTATTTTTGGAGGGTTCATGGGGATTCCAGGGTTCTTTCACCATTTATGGGTATTGGTCGATTTTACAGTACCAGGGTGAGCTGCTTAGCAAAAAATCAACTGGGCAATTTATGTGCATTAAACAAGGATTGAGACACATTGTTTGGTATTTCAACATAAACCAATGTTTACTCTTAATATTTTAGGAGGAACAGAAAGGTAGAGTCTTTTTCTTAAGCCTTGGAGGATTAGCCACAGAGGGGTCAAGTGGGAAGACTTTGGCTGCATAGCCAAAGCAAAGACACTTTAGACTGCTATATAAATATATTATATAAATATATATATAAATATATTATAGCCATTGGGGGAGTGAATATACTGCAGCTCAGTGGTGCAGAAGCTTGTGTCCACATCACTCGCTGCTGGCGCTTTCTAGCTGTCACACTACACATCACTTGCCACTGGTCTTGTCTGGCCATCAGGTGCTCCATGTTTCTAAGATATAATTCTCCATGTATGTTCCTCAGTTTTGTTTCTATTGTCTAAACCAGTTTGTGAACCACTTTTCATAAACAAGAGTGTTTTGATGGTATGGACCACCAAAATATGTGACATCTTGGAGGGCTGTTTATGCTGAAGGATGCAGTGTGAGGGCTAGAATCATATACACTGCAGTCTTACCATGTTTACCTGGAACTGAAGTATCCCACATAACAGGTTTTGTGTTGGATGAAAAGACAGTCCACTCCAAAAGAAATCACAAGCTACAATTAGTATTTAGTCAAAGGGAACGATCAAGGGAATAGACTTGAAAGTAAATTTGGGATGATGTTATCTGACAGTGTGGATATATCACCCAAGATTCACTAAGGAAGAGTGGAAGCTGGCAAGCAGGTTGCTCTGAGATTAGGGTCAACCAAAAGGTCATGCTGACTTTTGCTGGTGCTATTTGCATTTTGCATCATGATAGCTGAAATCATCAAAACGAAATAAGTAATGTGGAATCAATAAGTGGACTTGGCAAAAAAATACAGACACAGGCACAGGACTTTTAGCTGATGACATGTGTTTTGCAACTTTTTAATAGAATTTCCAATAAAAACTTGTTTTCCAACATCTTCAGATCAAGACCCCTTTAAAAACGTGCTGAGGCCAATCTGGAAGTACAGCCACAAGTTTAGATTTCCTATACAAATGTTCAATCTGAAATTAATTTGAATGACTACAGAAATCACATTTCATAATAGTTTCCTAAAAGGTGTTCCAGAGCAGAAAAGCACAGCTGCTGACACTCAGTCCTCAGAGGATCAGCCAGTGGTTGTTTTACAAAGAATGTGCCCTTCCAGGAGTAATCCTATCATCTGTTAATGAATCCTCCACATATTTCAGTAATTTCCAGGGGGTAAATTGTTTTCCCTCTGATCCCTGTGTTCCCTGCATTGCCTTTACAATTGGTAGGTCACAACATGTTCAGCAACAGCCATAATGATGATGCAGAGTAAGAATTGAGCAATACATATATTTACCTTGACCTTGCATAACATAGGGAGACATATAGAGACACTCATCAGACTTCCTGAACTGTATTAATCATTTTGAGAAACACAAGAAGAACCTTGCTGTCAGAGATTTTCCATTTTCTTTTGTTGTGTGGAATTCCAGACGTATTCGTTTGAGCATTTGTGTGTTTAGTAATGAAAATCAGCATTTTTCAATCAAGAGTGATTCTCAAGAAAACTCTGTGAGCTTGTTATGATGCTGGAGCATGAATGTGTGACAAAATATATTCAAGCAGGGCCCCAGCCAGTAAAAACACACTGTCCAGAGACATAAAAGCAGGAGGCAAAAAGAGAAAGACAAGATCTCTCTGTAAACTCACCTGTGTTACCACATCAGGCTCAGCAGTGCAGCATTTCTCAGCACCTGGCTGGCTGTGGCTGATAGATGCTTCCTGAGAGTGGTTAATGTTAGCTCTATCTCTGCTTTCTGCTGCGGAGCTCCAGACGTGGTTTACTCTGTGTTGCTGGTGCATAGTGTGGAGACTGATGCAATACATTGTGGGATTCTTTGCTTACCACAAGAAGGAGAAATCCATGGGAGCAGCATATTAAAAAAGCAAGCAAACAAACAACGAAGTATGAAAAGAAAGCCACTTTCTTCCCTCATTAAAAAACACCATAATCCTTAGGAAACAGCATACTAAGAAAAGCAAACAAGAGGAAATATGCAGAAGAAAACTTTTTCATTGCACGTTAAGTGCCTTCAGACAGCCAAGAATGGCAGATTTGAGGTTGCATGTGCAACCTCCATTGAACTCTTCATAGGCACAGATATTTGCTGTGCAATTTATTTATTGTTATCTGTTCATATTCAAAGGACAAGTAAAGAGAAAAAGTTGGCAGTGGTCGCAGACCCAGGCAGAGGCAACCCCATATCTTAATTCTCCTGATAATCGAACTGATGCCCTGTGTACTGCTCTGATGCCCTTGAGCAGATGCTTTAACAAAATCACTGATAGACTGCTGGAAGTGATATTATTATCATTACCATCATCATCATCATTGTTCTTGTTGTTGTTATTATTGTGATGCTCACAGCTAATGTGTCTGTATGCTGGGACTGTCATGCTGAAATTTCAGACTCTAACTTCTTCATCATTGCCCATAACAGAAATCAAAGCAGTGAGGTTTATCTATAAGCTTGTGTCTTACAGCCAAAAATGTACTAAAATGCACTAAATGAAAGAAAAGAGTCATCAAGAATAAGAATTTGACTTTATTTATAAAAACTTGTCAGATCATCAGAAAAGGAAAAAAAAAGCGAACACACCAGTTTTAGCTAATGTGTGATTCAAAAGTAAAGGCAATGAGTAGAAACAATTTAAGCATAATATAACAAATGGGAAGGTTGGAAATGTGTTTTGTTATTTCTCTCTAATTTTGTTGATGGGGGAAGCTGAAGGTGTTGGACACAAGCCAGAGCTGAAAACCCAGACAAGAACAAATAGAGGGGTTTTTAAGTGTATCAGGAACAAATTAAATGTTAGTAATAGTAATGTGCTTCCAGTCTGTATCTGGGAGCAAGCAGGATGTTACCCTAAGATCACATGAGAATGATAACTTTCTGAGGCTTTAGTGATTCAGAGAACATGAAACAACCCTTTTTGAAATCAGCAGGCCTGGATAATTTTGACTTGGGCATCTTGAAATGAAGCTGATGTGGCCTCTGGTTCCCTGATGTTTCCTTTTAATCGGACAATACTGGGGAAATTACAGAAGACTGGAAAAATGTTAATTTGCTGCCAATATTTGCTGAGGACAAACAAGACAGTGCAAAGATAGATAGGCTGAAAGCCAACAAGCCATTTGCATTAAAAAAGTCATTAATAAATCAACAGTGAGGTTAATGGCTAGGACTACAATTAATGACCATTAATGACATAGTAGTATGAAAGTAGCTCTTATCTAACAAAAATGGTATCTTGCATATGGCAGTAAACTGACTGAGATTGCACAGCTTGAACATATTCCAGATATTTTGTGCTTTTAGTAGCACATAATGTCCTAAATAAGACAAAATATGCCCTGTATAACTCTGAAGCTTATTTTTTGATGGATGAAAGAACCATTTAACTGACAGCTATCTTTAAAGTTATTAGAAAAATTGTCTTCTGTAAGTTGCTAAGTAAGAAGAATGAGGTACTCTTTGGAGGCATGGAGAAAATGCAAAGTGAAAGAAGTTACTCAGGAAGCAACATCTAGCACTTAAAATGGGACAAGCTTAAGGTTGAGACAAGGTCTACCAGTCTCTCTAAAGGGAAATCACTGCAACAAATCAGCAAAAGCAGTGGTGGCAGGTCAGTCCCCTGCTGTTTCCAGCCATGTCTGGTTGCTTTTCAAGATAAGCCTTCAGCATGACCCAATTGCAGACAACTGAGCGATATTTTGTGATTTGTCATTCACTGAAAACAAGGAAGGTGGTCTTAAACCCTATAAAAATGGCCCTGCTTTGAGCTGGTGGTAATGCACAAGGTATGTCTATATTGTTTTGCACAGAGATTTCAGAGCCCAGTGCATTAATATATATAGGCATTCATAATTTTTAATGAAAGATTATGAAGCAGGATATATAACAGTTCCCCATTCTAATTGTTCTTTTTCACCCCTTCTTCTTCCTTTAACGGTACCAATGCAGCATGTCAAATATGGCTGGTGATTCAAACTCCCATGTACTGGTGCAGGGCCTGGAGCACAAGTGTGATGGGGAACAGCTGAGGTACCTGGGGGGCTCAGTCGGAAAAAAAGAAGGCTCAGGGATGACCTTATCACTCCCTACAGTTGCCTGACAGAAGGATGGAGCCAGGAGGGGGCTGGTCTTTGATCCCAAGGAACAAGGGATGGGACAAGAGGAAATGGTCTCAAGCTGCGCCAGGGGAGGTTTAGATGGAGATGAGGAACAATACCTCCCCCAAAGGGTGCTCAGGCATTGGAACAGGCTGCCAGGGCAGTGCTGGAGTCACCATCCCTGGAGGTATTCACACACCGTGTAGACAAGGCCCTCAGTGCCATGGGTTAGTGGTGGCTTGGCAGTGCTGGGGTAAGGGTTGGTACTGGATGGTCTTAAAGATCTTTTTCAACCTGGTTGATTCTATGATTCTATGAACACAATAAAAAAAAACAACAAAAAACAAAACAAAACAAAACAAACCAAAAACCACAAAATAAATGAACCCAAACCCCCAAACCATGTAGATCCTTGGAATGGTGACTTCTGCAGTTTCCCATAAAGTGGGTTGGACATCACATAGTTGTCTATGTCCATTGATGCCCATAGACATCACATAGTTATCCTGTATCGACAACTTACAGTCTTCATAAGTTGTCAATACAGGACCAAACAAACTCAATCTCCCTTTATGGTCAATGGAGAGTTAATCAGTAGCACACAACGAAGGTGAGGGGATAATGGTTTATCTCTTTAAGTGCACAGAGTGCACCCACAGGGTGGGTGGATAAACTGAACCATAAACTCCACTGACTCCAATAGCTGTGATGGCAGCACAGCCAGCCAGCTCAGGTTTAGTTCTTACTGTGGAAGATGTGATGAATGTCACCTTTTTTGGTCCTACAGATCCCTCCTTAGTGCTATTGCTGAGGGTTTTGATGTGAGTAAGATATAGGACCAAACTGAATACATTGCTTTGGCCTCACAGTTACTGTTATTTTATATGGTAAAGGAAACTACATGTCTCTGCTTTTTTAGAATATGGCCAAGCAAATCACTTCGACACATGCATAAACTGCATGCAAAGGACTCCAACACACAGAGACTTTGACCAAGTTGGGAGAGGATGAGTTTATATTTACCATTGTGCATCTGTCTCAGCTGAAAGGTTAGTTAAAAAATTAAAGCACCTACCTTGATGAAGCTCTACCTGTCACTCCTGTCTTTCCCCTTTCTCCTCTATCTGAACACGGATTTAAGGAATGGCTCCCAGAATTCCTGCCAACTCCACATGACAAGGTGATGATGTAATATAGTTTTCTCTCCAAATGCTAAGGGGATACTATGCAGATATGCCATATTTATGGGATAATGTCAATATTTCCTAAAACAGAGCAATGTTTTACTGCTTGTGCTGGGCTCCAACTCATTACTACATCATTCAAGCAGTATTTCCCTAACCGCATGATTAGTAGGGTGAATGCAAGGAAGTGCTGCAAGGAATTACTAAAGATCAGAGTCATTTATACCAAAACTCTGTCACATTTCATTCTGTTTACAAAGAAAAAATAAGGCAATTAAATCTAGCATTGATCTTAGATCAACACATACAGCATATTGGGGGTGTTCAGCTCTGCTGCACGTGCTCAGACCCACTGGAGAGGCAGCTGAGAATGAGGCATTGTTCTCTCCTACCAGTGCATCTGGAGGGAGGTTTAGCTTGGTTCCCAAGTGGAGGAGTACAGTCTTTCATACAGTGGCAAGTCCAAAAGTCTGAGTACTAGCTCAAGTCCCAGGGGTTATTAAGGGAAGAGTCCTGCTACTATCTCCAGGGATGCTTCTTGTCAGCCACGCTACAGCAGGCATGAAAATTGCATGGCAAACAAAGAATAGACTGAGGATTAGGTGTGCAAATCTCTTCCAAGACCTCAGACATCCTGCATGTGCAGGTACAAATCAGTCTTCAGAAACATTGTGTAAACACCTTCAGTTTTACAAAAGGCACAAGCAGACACCATCAGTTTCAACCTACCACTAACCTCAAGTCCACCTCAGTGTGAAAAGTTGGACTGTGCAATCTGAAATTCTTTTGGGCATTATGGCTATGACTTTAAGGGTTATGCCTTTCATGCAACAGAAATTATTCCTTAAATGCCAGATTCTTCAGGATACTCCAGCTCCTTTATATTGCTTTGGGGAAGCAGAGCAATTAACTGCTTTAGCTTGCTTTATAGCTGCTTTGTGTCTCTGGGCCAGTGCAAGGGGGTTTAATGTATTTTCTCTTGCAAAGCCTAGGGCTTGCTAATGTTAGGTGTAAGAATAAATCTTCTCACCTGGGACAAGAGAACAGAAACAATCATGCCCAGAAACCTTCCAGAGACCCCAAGCACATTGAAGAGCACTGGGCTTAGCATTAGCTGGGGAAACGAGAATACATATTTTATGGATTTTTCCAAATAATTTGCCAAATGTTTCACTTCCAGCTAAGAACTGGTACAGAAATGCTGCTGGATGTGCCGGAACGAGCACGTGTGTGGTTTAAGGGATAAGCTGTGGAAAAACTGTATCACCAGGAGCTAGATTTGGAGCTTATATGCCCACTACAACTCCTTGTTCCACGTTGTAATGGGATTTCACATTATCTACCCAGCCTGGGGCCCAAGAACATGAAAAGTTCATGCATACGAAACATCTGTTTTATCATTCATGACAATAACTCAACCAGCAGATAATTTACTCCAGCACTTTCTTTACCATGATTCTCCACAGGAAAGTACAGTGGAAACAGCTAACCCTCAGTAAATACTTACAGCTCCCTGGAATGCATACAGGCAAGATGATACCGGAAATGCAGGCTTCAGGCTTGTTGGTGTGGATGTGCTGCCATTTTGGCTTTTCTTAAAGCAAGACTTTTAAGAAAAGCTGAGAGAGGTTTCATGCACACTAGTGTGTCAGAGACCATTTAATATGGTCTTTTATAGTATTTAATACCATGCCCTCTTCCTCTTCAATATTCCCATGCCTCAATTTTCAAGGAGGATGTGTAATTAAGAGACATTGATAATTGAATACATAGGGCTGATACCTTTCATCATTTGATGGCACAACTCTTTTGTAGGCATCCGCTTCTCCGACCCAGTGCAACACTGAGGTTCCTCTTCACTCACAGAAGCAATGATCCTACATTCTTTTTAGTAACCTCATCTTGTTGAAAATGAATTGTTAGAGGATCTTGGCTCTTCCCAGTCTCCAGGCTGGAAGCAAAATGCAGCCTGCACTGCTGGCAGTTGCATGCATCAGACAGATGGTCTATGAGGACATGCAAGAAGTGAAAACTAGGTCAATTTACTGAAGATGCATGTAAATGAATCGCTGGAGCATGTAGGGAAAAAATCATAAAGGCCAAAGCACAGAATGATATAGAAAAAGCAAGGGATATGAAAGGGAACAAAAAGCTTTCTATTAATATTTCATCAGAAAGAGGAAGATGAAGGAAGAAGCTGGACCTCCACTTAGTGAGAAAGGAAAGCTAATAGTGCCTGGAGGGCTGAAATGGTTAATGCCTTTCACATATAAGCCTTCATTAAAAATGCTATAAGCCAAAGACCCACTATCACTGATGACTGGGAAAGAGGAATTCAGTCTACAATAAGCAAAAGGCAGTCTAAAGGAATTCTTTGAAAAGACAGATTATTTGTTCAAATCAGAGCACTGGCTAGGCACTGTCTTGAAGGATATGTGAGACAGAAGAGAGAAAGAAAACGGCTCCATTAATGTGGAGGATAAGGAAGAGCTGGGGAATTATCAATCTATTGATCAGCACACTTTCAACATCCAGAGAAATGTCGAAACAACAAGTGGAACAGACTATTTTGAACACTTTGAAGATATGAAATAGTCTAGCATATGTTGGTTAAAAACAAATCATGGTTAAGAGAACACCAGATCTGTGACAGATCTAGAAGATACGGGAGAGAGAGTACATAATGTAGAAGGTGATTAAGTGGCTGTGGTGTGATTTCATATTTACTGTAGTTAGAATTTTGGCACTATGACACGTGAAATTTGCCCAAGTGAGATAAGAATCTAGCCCTGATTAAATTCTTTAGTGTGGATGGCTAGCTGTTAGGTAGTTATCCCCAGTGGGGTTTATCCATGCTGCTTTCTTGCCCTGGAGGAATAGCCGGAGTGAGGCACTAGGATATAGCATGAAATTTTTCTTTGTGTCTTGGATAGCATCACATAGAAGCTACATCTGATGATTATATGAGTCAAGGTTTGAACAGGAAATGTCCTGCAGAGGTCCTCTGAAATAGTTCATAAAGGAGTTCAGGACAATAGTAGCCACAGGGTTGACTCAGGCTTTTCAGCTGAATTCAGGTGATCCTGCCCCACTACTCTGCTCTCGTGAGATCTCACGTGGAGTATTGTGTGCAGTTCTGGTGTCCTCAACATCAAAAAGACATGGAACTGTTGGAACAAGTGCAGAGGAGGGCCACGAGGATGATCAGTGGACTGGAGCACCTCCTGTATGAAGATAGGCTGAGAAAGTTGGGGCTGTTGAGCCTGGAGAAGAGAAGTCTGCATGAAGACCTCATAGCAAGCTTCCAGTGTCTGAAGGGGGACTATAGGGATGCTGGGGAGGGTCTCTTCATTAGGGACTGTGGTGATAGGACAAGGAGTAATGGGTTCAAACTTAAACAGGGGAAGTGTAGATTGGATATAAGGAGGAAATTCTTTACTGTGAAGTTGGTGAGGCACTGGAATGGGTTGCTGAGGGAAGTTGTGAATGCTCCATCTCTGGCGGTGTTCAAGGCCAGGTTGGGCAGAGCTTTGGGTGGCATAGTTTAGTGTGAGGTGTCCCTGCCCATGGCAGGCGGGTTCAAACTGGATGATCTTAAGGTCCTTTCCAACCCTAACTATCCTATGATTCTATGATTTTATGAACAGGAAGAGAATGAAATTACGATGCCTGAGCAAAAAGTGGGAGAACTGGGGAAGGAAGGAAGGCTGCAGTGAAGATATACCTATTATCTTTAAACTGTTTAGATGGTGCAATAAAGAGAAAAGAAATAATTCCTCCAGTATGCTCAAGGAACAGTGGACTTACACTCCAGCAAGAGAGGCTGACGGTAGACATTGGGCTTAACTCTAACTCTGAGGTCAGTGAAGGCCTGGAACAGGTTACTGCAGAGTGCTTAGAGGGAAAGTCGTGCCCCCTGAAGACAAGGTTAAAGAAACATCTGCCAGGAAGAGCTTAGTTAATGCAGCTTATGCCTCAGACAAATTTCTTTGCCTCTCTCCCTCTTCCATTTTTCTTCATCACTTCCTGACTGCTCACTACAGGCTCAGTGCCTTGGACTTGCCCTCCAGTCCAGGTGCTTCCCTGCTCCAAAACCCCAGTAAGCCTGGGGTCCGAAGGCAGAAGGGAGGTTGTGATGGCTCCCACACAAGGAGATCCCTTGCCAGGAGCTGTACTCCATCACTGGTACCCTCAGGGAACCACCTCCATCACCTGGACAGACATTTTCCCCAGGCACATTTCAAGGACCCTGATCCAGCACATGGTGAGTAAATAACACTAATAGGGTTTTAACATGTGAAAACTCTCTTAAGCTGATCACTTCACTTGTAGTCTCAGCAGCCACCTTGAGACCTCAAACAGGTCCAAGATTTTTCTTCTTAAGATGCCTCTTGGAGGTAACACAGATGAGGTCAACAGTCCCCAATGTGTGAAGGGAAAGGTGGCTTTCCTAGGGAACCCGTTTCCCCTCTGGCCTTCAAGTAACAACTTGAAGTAATGGAAAATAAGGAAACTACCTATCTCCAAGGCCACTGTGATGTCTCAGTCATGGGAGCTAACTGTGTATTTTCCTGGCTCATTGCTAAATCCTGCTCCATGAGGTGCTGGGAATGTAGCCAGCCAGTCCCTCAAGGACTGCCACCAGGAACCAGGCACATCATGACAGAGAATTGCATTCGACATGGAAAAAGCAAATGGTTAAGACTGGAAAAGGCAGCAGAGAGAGCTTGCCAAAATAACCTAGAAGTCAATGGTCAAAAGTGACCACTTTTCCTTGAAATTCCAGTTTCCTCTAAAACTGAGTACTTGCATTTGTTCTGAGAGGTGTTTCTGTGGGATGCCACAAAGGACAGTCTGAGATGTGTGGGTCACGTTGTGATGGACCAAATAGAGGTCAGGGAGTCAAAGTGAGTGGGAGTAATGGAAACCAGCCTGCATGGAGCTGAAGGACCCTATGGAATCAGGGGAGCGGCTTCACTACAGATGAAACAGATCCCACTGTATTGCAGCCTAATTCACTGATTAAAACCATGTTATGATATAGGCCCTAAACAACAGTCCTGAGCATTGCAAATATAAAGACTACATGTTGTAACCTAGTAGAAAGGAACAGCTTAATCAAAAAAGCTGTTGGAGTCGGGACAGTGAGAAAGGCCCTTTGATGCACTAGCATCAAAGTCTTCAACCTGTGATAGACAAAGTCAAGTTAGTCCCTTCAGGACTTTAAGTCAGAAAACTTTTCCCCTGTTAAGTAAGGAGTAGGTATTATCATGACATTTTTAGGGTAGGAAATAACTTTGTGGAACATGGTGAAGTGTCTTCATTTTTGGCATCCAGTGCTGCTACTGATATCAAATTGAGCCTCAATTTAGGTGCAACCACCTCAGTGAAACTAAATGTTTTTCAAAGCTGATGGATGTGGAGGTTGTATTTTTAGCTTTCCTTTTAAAACAAAACAAGAAGACCACACTGACCACAATTATTGCTAATTGTGGGGTATACAGGACTTATTCCCTGTATTATTTCGATTCTGAAACCCAGGAATAACTAATGCAACCTCAGGAGAACAATGCTGTGGATTCCATCCAGGAATCTTCTTCTTTTCCTTCCCCACTCTTGTGCTGTTCCTGACTCACAGAGTGTCCCAGAATATGTCCTCCTTGTCAAAATTCCTTTTGGGAAGCCTGTCTTGGCTGAACATGTGCAGCCCAGCAGTTCCTCAGGAACTCAACTATTTCAGGCGTGACTAAATGGAGATGGACCCAAGCCATGTTAATGGGAAAGAAGTACTGTCAGAAGCCATGAAGCCATTTTATTACTTCATGAAGAAGAAAAGCATTTGCTGGATCAAGGTAGACACCAACTGCACCCACCTATCGCCTGAGCATGTGGGCTCAGGACCTTGTCCCATCCTGTTCTTCTTTTCCCTTGAGTTCAATACAAGTGTGCATCAAGACATCTGCTCCAAAAGGCTGATAGGAGGAAGAGGAAGAAAATATAAGGCTAGAAGGAAACAGTGAGTACTCTGTGTGGTACCCTCAGACCAGAAGAGAGGAGAAAGTTTGATCACATGAGATGGTGATGAGAAGGTGGACACTGATCACAAACAGCAAAGCTTGGGGCAGTAACCTGCTCTGGAACTCTAAGCGTGATACATCACCTTCTGAGCCCATATCCCCTTCTTTGTTTTGGGACTGTGCCTTTTGGGTTGGCATATAGCAGTGTTCCAAATAAATCAGGAAACAAAATCATGATGTTCCTAATTTTGTAAAACTGATAACAAACACCAGAAGACATTATGGAGAACACCCTCCAGGGAATGCAAAAGTACTATATTATCTTC
>JARCZZ010042093.1:0-13578 GCA_030323915.1 Brotogeris chrysoptera
GTCCTTGGCCAGATCAAAACATTACCCAGCAGTAACTGAAAACACTGGTGTTATCAGCACAGCTCCAAGGCCCAAAAATCAAAACCACATTGCTGCACCGGCTACCAAGGAGAAAAATGACTGCTGCTGCTGAACATGACAAGAACACTTTTTGGTGACATATCCTCTTGTCTTGCAACATACCCCTGTTGCTTGAATCTGGTTTTAATTGTTTTTTTTTAAGGTTTACAATGGTAGCTCATCCAAAAAAAGGATAATAAAGCCATTCATTTTATACAGCTGAGAATGTTGATTTGCTATCGCTTTCTCTATATGTACATGAAAATGTAAGACCAGGTGTTTCTACAGTGTTAAAGGTAAAAAATAAGGGGAATAATCACAAAAAAATTTAGACAATTTATGAGCAAAGGGTAGATTCTCAAAATTCCTGTTTAACATCTGTGCTACCTTTAATATCCAGTATGCACCCAGCAGTAAAATTCTCTGTGCTCCCTCATTTCTATTGCTGTACAGTTCACTACGGACCTGTGTAGTGCCTAAGCCACTGCAGAATACAGAAGCAGGATACTTTCTCCACTCTTACCACCTGCAAGGCCCATGTGAGTCCGCCTACCTCTGAGATAAATGTGAAGTGTTGCTGCTTCTTCAGTTTCCCAGCGGTAGAGCAATAGCAAGTAACGCAGAAGTTTCACTCAAAATCCTTAGGTGACACCTATGCTTTAAGCTCTACAAAGAGACTATTTTGCTTGTCTTTGATTACTAAAACTTTACACAGAAATTAACTTTAAAGCCTTTGCAACCAAGCTATATTACATGCAATGAGAAATACGATATAAATTGTATCTGGAGCCTCTTGGACCTCAGCTTGCCTAAACTGCTATAAGCATGTCTCTGTGGTAAAGACTTCTGCATTTCCATATAATATTCTTCATATAATATTTATGAAGAATAGCTTTAAAATCAAATTGCATGTAGTTTTCATCACTTTTAAAGAAGGGGACTAAATCTCTGTGTCCTTTGAGACCCGTGATTTAGTCAGTCCTGCGCAAAGTGTACGTACAGGGACAGTGTCTCATCCGAGAGCCATGTGTACTACTTTGCACTTCTCAGACACAAAATACTGTTGCCTTCACTGAAGACCTAGCACTTTTCTTCCACAGTTTTTTACCCCTGATTTTTAGAAAATATTTCTTGTCTTCCCTCATTTCTTCTGATTACAGGCCTTTTAGAGTTGTTATTTGTGTGCTCTAAATTTATAATATGTGCCTGTGAGTACAGATTTTTGAAAGCATGTAACATGAATATAGCAATGACTAATACCTTCATGCAGTCTCACAATCACTGAATTTCAAACTAAGATCTGCCCTCAGGCTCCTGTTTGAATTGCAGTGGTGTGAGCAACATGCCTCTAGGACAGCTAAGAACAATCTCCACCTGGATACCAGGGAGGAGTGTATCCAGAGATAATCACAGCATGAACTGGCAGCAGCAGCTGAAGAGCTAATCTTGTGGGGGAAAGATCAAAGTGTAACTAAGAGTTAGATGGGAAATCTCAGGTAGAAAAAAGCATCAGAGACATCACCACAGCAGTTAGAGAAGTGCTTGGAGACAGATAGTGAATCTGCTTGAAGAGGATAGGCTGAATTGATTTGTTTACAAACAGACTTTGAGATAAGGCAATGGGAGTCATAGAGTAGCTTATTTGGTGTGTGTGTTTGTTTTTTTGTTGTTTTTTGTGTTTTTCTGTTTTGGTTTGTTTTGCTATCTTTTTTGCTTTAGTTTGGTTTGGGGTTTTGCCTGTTTTGTTTTTGTTTTATAGTTTCCTGATGAAATTGAGAAAGGTAGGCTTCATTTGAGCAAATGTATGCTGGTGTATACTTTTATTCCATTAAAAGCAGTACAATTCCATAGGTGTCGAAATACAGGAAAGCAGGTTGGAAACTGACCACAGGGCTAAAATGATTAAGAGCTTATTCTTTTATCTAAATAAATATAGTTTCTATCTATGTATCTACCTATCAGCTCCCAGGCATAATTTTCCAAACTACCTAAACCTACGTAAGTATGAAGAGAATTAGGATTAGCTCCATAACAGATCAGATCACCTCTCCATTTTCACACTCTGGCAAAATTTAGGCAAAATGACACATGATAAAGATGACATCTGATCATAATTAACTTGATGTTTCATTTTCTGGGGATAAACCTTCAGAGTGAAAGATTACCAGAATCAAATCTGATAAACACTGCTGTGGAAATAATTAGAGTTTGACATTGTACAGGTACTCTGTGACATGATGATTGCAACTTTAGGAATGGTTCCAAAGTGCAATTAAATTGCATCTCTTACCAACAGAGCATAAATCATTACCAGTAGTTCAGTGGGATATCTTCAGACCATATATTTTAGAGGAATTATTGTAGTTTATCATATTGTGTACCTTTAGGGAGCCTTAATCTTGAAATAATTGCAGTAAAAGTTGAGGAGACATGCATTAGATATGGTTAATGAATCAGGTTACTGACACTCTAAATCAAAGGAAATATGTTGCATTGTTTTGATGATGTTTAGCCTTATTTGTGCTGACAAAATGCATTCTTCTATACAGTACTATGCAAGATAGTTTTTGTTTATCATCTTTGTTTTCTTTAAATAGGTAAACAATTTCTTACAACATAAAAGCTAAAAATTTTATGCTTCATGAGTCTCAGGAGTCTATTAATGTAATGTGAGCATACATCTCTTTTACATGGAAGATTTCCTCACTAAACACTATTTACATTTATTGAGCTATGCTTCCTTTACACTACTATTGTCTCTCTTACCCTACATGTGAATCAATAGAACATGTTAGGTGACTCTTTCTTACTGTGTCCCTTGGAAACCTGTCATGTTGTACCCATCACAGACGTACTGTGTAACTGCAGGCTGCGCAGACTGGCCCTTAACTCTTCAGTTTTTCTGTATCTCCAGCATCGTGGTCTAGTGCTTCTCTTCTCTCTGGCACATTTGACACTTGATCAGACAGACATTTGATGTAGGCAGTACAAAATAATTTGAACAGTGTAGGAATCTACAGATTGGGATGGGGAAAATCAGGCATTGACCAGGAGCGCTCTGTACAAATTTGTGCTTTGGGAAAAAAAACCAAAACTGTTTAAACTTTGGTAGTTCGGTGGTTTTGGGTTGCTGCTTCTGTCATTCACTTGTTACAGACTGACTGAGCAGAGGAGGTGCTGATGTATATCTTATGAGATGAGCTAGCCCTTGCCAAAGTCCTCTAAAGGTAATGTGGAAATATCAAGAAATTTTACTCAGATGAAGCAGAAAGAAGCACCCTAGGAAATTATTAGAAAAAAAGGATATAATTGGTTCAGTATTATGCTAATCATACTTCCTGGATTTAGGACTTCCATGTTAGTGCTTAAAATTTTAGGCTTGCAGTCAGCAACTCCATTTTTTTTAGTCTTAGCAATTCTTTCTGACACTGCAACCTTACTGCACTCTCTAGTTTTGTCAAATAATATAGTGTATTCACCCACAGTCACATGTGTGCAATTACGGATCTAAACTTTGATGAGTGCTCATCACAGGAAAACACAGGGAGCCCTGTATTTTGCCATTTTCCAAAGACTTATCTTTTTTTTGTTCATTTCCAGCAGACACTGCTAAGTGAAAAATGTATTAAATACTCTCTCGGGTTATGACTTTCTTAGTAACCATTACTGTTATACCAAAGCACACAATAGGAATTGTAGTCATGATTAGGAATGTTTTTAAAATGTAAATTTGTCTTCCTGTATATTTCAAAATGTGAAGATTGCAGTATAGTCTCCTGATCCTGCATAGCCCTTACCTATAGCACATTCTGATGATACAGTCTTTTAGGACACCCTAGTTATTCTACAGAGTGAAGAGTGACATATTATATAGGGGGTGGGTATAAGGGAGATGTGAGTTTAATAAGAGTGTGGCATTATTCTAAGATGACCAAAACCCATCAACACTGACATCACACCTAAAGAGGAAGCATATAAAGTTACTGTTAATATAGTCTTCTGGATCAGAGCTGACCTACCTCCTATCTGTTTGGAAACAGGATAATAACTGCAGATCTGCTCAGATCTCAGGCAGCACTGCCTTATGCACAGTGTGTGCAGTGCTGTGTGTGGACAGCTTATCTCCCACCACAGCAGGTATAACTGTGGGTACACCAATGACACTGTGATGCGATTGCTCCCTGGCCTGCTGCTCCACTGAGTCTGTAAAGCAACAGCTCTTCAAGATACATTTAGGACCTTTTGCTGTTTTGGCTTTCTGATGAACATGTCTGCAAATATCTTGTACAGGATTTGACTCATGACAGTTGAGAGTATTCTTCTTATCCAAGGAAAGAAAAGCTATGATCAAAAAAATTGTGACCTCTGCACTGTGCATGTTGTCTCAAATGTATCCTGATAAGAAGAATCCTCAGCATAATAGATTTTAAAGCCAGCTAGCCTGAAGCTAACCTGACCCCTTGCACAGAGCAGGTCGTAAGATTTCATTCTGTGACTCCTTCAAAAAACAAAATTATGTTGGTTCTGAACTCCTACGTGAAAGATTAAATCTTTTGAATTCACTGTCACACACTTTTTCCAGCTGAAGTTAACACTGCTGACAGGGAAGGATAGAATGTGAACTGAGATGAATGGATGCAACAGGGCTGAGGTAGGAGTGGGGACTAACTTCACTATTGCACAAACGAAAAGTAGCAAATCAGAAGGCTGTTGATATGCTGACACCCTTTCTTGCACTGTTTCTTTGGTTTCTACCTAGCACACATTATATGTCATTTAAGAATTTTTGACTGCTGTCCTGAACAGTTCAGTTACTTTGATGTGAACTAGCATTCTCAATTTCTTTTATAAGATTGAAAGGCTTACACTTTTTTTCTCTTCACTTTTTAGCATATCAATCATCAATCAATAACCATCATTTACTAAAGAATATGTATCAATGAATTCTGAACCCACTGTAAGGGCATGAATACATAGAATGCTTGCTTTTCTTAAGTACTAAAAGAAGACCAGGTTTATTTAATGGGCAGTCCATTTCTTAGTATGGGCCAAAAGTGAGCAGGAATAAAATATGAAGATGTTAAATCATGCAGGGGAAAGGAATGAATGAGAAGAAAATTAACTGGTAGTTAAAGAAACTTTGAATCTGCTAAAGTTTTGCACTATCCACTTTCAAGATATTTGAATTCAAACTGTACAGACTTTCAAACAAGTTTTGAGCTAATCTTTTCTCAAAACATCCCTTTCATTGAACACATTTGGTAAATTCCCTTTTGATTGGTGGAACACTAGGGTATACATGAACTGTCTTTTAATTGTGTCTATTCAATTAAGATTTTAATCCTAATGGTATATATTAATAATAGAGGTAATTTATCAGCTACCATTGCAGGCTTGATTATATTCTTAACTGCCTCAATCAACATAATTTCAGGAAATTGGAAAGGAATCACGAGCCAATTAAAAAAATGCACATGGTTCCTATTACACTGCTGAATGACAAATCTGCTGGCCTGAAGGTCAGATTTCCTTTTGTGAAAATTTTCAATAGAAATACTTTGTTTCTTATTGGCTTGTCCTTGGTTATCTTTAAATCCAGGAGGTTATGTACTTCTAGTTACATTTCCACACTGTATCCAGTAAACACTTAAACATCTGAATCTGTTGAAGTACGAAGTTAATTAAAAAATGAGTGATTTATGAGTTTGTTAATGATAACAATCTGGGAAGATTTTGGCCTGCCTCAGTTTTATTGCATTTTCAGCCCTATTAACATAACTAAGTAAGCCATGATGAATGTGCATGCAGATATATACGTATCCTTTTTAATGACCCTTCGTAATTCTTTTAATTTTTACTTATTTACAGCAAAATGAAAGCTATAATAAATTTTTTCTTAGATTTCATGTGAGGAAAAAACTGCTGTAAAACTGATGTGATTGACATTAATCCCTCCAAGAAAAGGTAGAAAAAGTATTGAGCAGAAGGATTAATCAAAGTTACATTTGTAGTTATAGTATTATGAACTTGGAATAATTCTCTGCTTTCGAAAGAAAAAAAAACCTGTAGTTTTTTAGATCATTGAAATTATTTTTTTAAAATTTTTCCTTTATAGTTTCTTTACTAGAGACATTTACTATTTGTATATTATCTTTCAAGTAGTATTATCAGTTTGAGTCCTCTTCTTTCAGAGTCCAGTATCATAAGGAATAACTAAATGGGGCAGAAAGCCTAACCCTCTTCAAGAAAGAAAATGAGCTTTAATACCAGTTGTCTTTCTGATGTAAGTCATAACTACAGTACTTCACAGGAAAATAAATATTTTATGGGAAACCTCATGAATCCTCTTCTGTATTTTTTCTCTTTCTGTCCTACTATTGCAACTACTTTGTTCTTTCTTTTAGTCCCCCCATATTTCTTTCTTTTCAGAATACATCAGATCTGCAACTAGGAGTAGATGTTTTTTCTGCTGCTTTTACTGTATTTCTCCTTGTCATCCTTCGAATGTTTTGCTCTTTGTTTAGCTATACATAGTCATCTACATTCTTTAATAGATCTAGATATATGCTCTTCTGAAAACTAAAAGTAGAAACCTAAATTTAATATAGACATTGTAATGGGTTTTTTAAAGAAATTTCTACATAACTTATACCAATATTATGGAAAGCAGTATAGTGACATTGCTTCAGCAGTTAGTACAGGTTAACTAACTCTGAGAAGTGTATTGTGTAAATCCAAATCGGGGAAAACCATACCTATACTGCTTCAATTTCTCAGGGTAGTTAGGCATGGCAATACGTTGAATTACTGTAAGTAGGTTTTCAGCCATTTGAAGTCTCCAAGATACACAGGTCTGTGAACGTGCTTGAGGAAAGTCAGATTCTGAGGATGAGTTTAGCAGATATCATGCTATTGAGAAGGAGAAAGTATAAATTAATCAACAGAAAATATTAAAGAAAATACATAGTATTTGGGGGACACAATTTAAAGCTGGTGTCTCCTGTGTCCCAGTTGAAGCTTGACAACTCAAGGACGGACCACAGGACTGTAAAATAATTTTTGTATTTCTTTTTAGTTTTTCTAATTTTATGGGCTTTTTTCCCCTACTAAGCAATTTTAGGAGGGGATTTCAGCCTTAAAATAACTTGTATTTGTGGGCTGAGAATGTTCTGTATCTCCTTGGGAAGGTCTGGGAATTAAACCTCTGGCTGTTATCACAGGACAACACAGACCTGGCTGCCTTCCCCAGCTGCATTCAGAAGGAAGCTCAGTGCAATGAATAGGGTCTCAGTGGCTACAGCCAGTCACTGTTGGGTCAAAATTTGACCCCTGGCCTTACAAGATTGCCTCTAGGCTACTTAGGATTAGCCCACTATGTTGCAGATTTATCCTTAAGGGAGTTAGTTGGGATGGTACAAAGCATGGCCAGAGCATTAATGGTCAATTTCAATGCTCAGAGCCCTAGTGCTGAGCTGGCTTCCTGGCCCTTGTCTACCTAGTAGCACAGATGTCCCTGGAACACCTCTCTTTGTGCCTCCCGGCTCCTTGAAGAAGACCAGGTAGAGCAGTATATAGTTTGTAAATCCCTGCAGAACATAGTATTTAATCATGATGGCCATGAACAGGGTGTTGCCCGGGTATTCGTGGGCATGTCTGTAAACATAGGCTTAGCTGCCAGCCTACTTTCTTCTCAGAAGCTGTTTGCATAAGTAATACAAGAGCCCCGAGGATGCCCAGCAGCAGAGAGGCTCCTGAGGACCTACTTTTTAGATCTAGGCAACTACTGACAGATAAATGGCACTTCTGTGGTTTTATGAGCCCCAGGAAACAGTTAAAGTTACTGAGGTTTGAGGCTAGTAAGCTTTTTAAAGAATCTGAAATGGGATTTAGCCCAGTACTAAGAAAACCCAAGAGGTGCCAAAATATTTTGTATAAGCTACCTGGGTTTTTTTTTAAATGTAACCTCAGTGTGAATTGCTGTCAGCAGCAGAGAAACAATTTTTATGACTCTGGTGTGAAGCACACATTTTTTCTTTGTAAGAATAAAGCCTTTTACTCAAAAAAATGTGTTTCACACACAAAGCATTGCTAGTCTTAGCCTGAAGTGGGTGCAACGTAACCATTTGAGTCTAATTACAGAACCAGGTTGAGTACTGCCAGCCCAACAAAACCCCAGCTGCAGTTTTTAATTGCCTTAAATGAGCTTCTAAATAGCTATGTGGAGTTAAACAACAGCACAGAGAACACAATATAAGTACATAGAAGCTTTAGACACCTAGGGATCCAGAGTGCTCAATTAAACTTTCCTTGATTATTCAATAGAACAGAAGTGTGCAAATTAAAGGCTTTCATACTACAGCAGGCTACAACCTCATTCTCCAGTTTCAATATTGCAATGGAACTTAATTAAGATATTCCCTGTACAAAGCATAACCCCAGAGGTAAGTTTTGTTCCAAACACCTCATACAGGCACCTTTCCTGCTGCTAAAAGAATGGCTGTTGGTGAATCAAAACAAATATTGTTCTGGCACAGAATCACTTTTATTGTGTACACTGAGAAAGTAACAATATGAAATCATTAGAATATTTAACTCATCTTGATGAAATACAGTTGCTAAAAAGCCTTGTTCTCATTGCATTTAGTCTATAAAGTGTCTTTAAAATAGTTTGGGTATCACTCATACCAATTCCTGATTCTTTGATAGACATGTTGAATATTAATATACTACATTTTATCATGTATAGATAATCTCAAATGTAAAATTTTCATCCCATTTAGGTCAGTGTTACAAACCCAGGAAAATCCATATTCAAGGAGAACAAACACTTTCATCTCAGGATATCTGTTCGTCCATATGGTGTCAGGAAATCTGTTTTTATTAATAACTGAAAAGTAAAGTACATTGTAGTCACTACATGAAAGACTTTTATATTTAATGTGTTATTAATTATATGAACAGAATGCCAAACACATTGGTCATGCTCATGTAAGTGTACTGTTTTAGTCACACTTTATTTAGAACCACTGAAATATATTAATTGCTCTTATTAAATTGCACTATTAAGGTAGAAGTCTTAGACAATACAATTATTTAATCTCAGTGCCAAGTTACTTTCAAAACCAAGACTTTTTGTACTATTGGAACAATTTTTGTACCTCTACATTTTAAAATTATGTCTCAAATTACATTTCTAATTATGATGTAAACAGTATACAGCCATTTTGCTTTGAACAGTTATTTCTAAATAATTATTAGTGAAATCAATTATTGAAAGCAAAAAGCCTTTTAATCTTATTATGCATTTTGTTTGACGACACTGAATGTCACAGGAGACTGAGAAAGCCATTTCACTTTAAAGCTTTGCCTCAATCATTATACAAATTCATCAGCCTCAGATTATTCCCAACTGACATTTCCCTTGTATTCTGTTATCTTATCATTATCTTTTTTCTCCCATTCAAAAAGTGATACTAGAAGCTGATGATTTGGTGATCAGTCTTTTTGAGAATGAAACTTTCAATTTCATTTTAGGAAATTAAAAAATTAAACAATCCAATAGTGACATAAAATTATATTTTTTCACAATACTTTGTTCATATGGTTTATAAGCTTAAATCACCACCAAGGTGTCTAAAATCTATTCATTGTAATCTCTGATTTTTTTAGGCACATGTGCTCTATTAGACCTAACTAATGACATTGAAGATAGAAACCTCAGTTTAGCTAAAACACACTTCAAGAAACTAAGACTGGATATGAATATTTTTTCCCTCTAATTCATTCATGTATGTATGATCAACTCCAATTGCCTAAAAAAAATAAACACATTCAGATATAGTTTTCCAATAATTCTCTAAAATTTATGAACAACCACACACAAAAAAGCAGGAGGTAACTATGTAAATAACTAAGGTAACTTCAAAATTCACCCTGACTCAAGACTGAAAAAGCCCAATATATAATTGTTCCAGTTTTTATGATAAGTGTCAGGGATATCAAGTGAATTCAGAGGAAAAGCATACCCACTTCTTCATAGGCTGACTATAAAGATTATAGTTAGTAAAAGGAATAAAGTTTATAATGCTAACACTGCTGAACAGTGGTGAAGACATGGACACATAGTGACTGCATACCCGTGTGTAGGGGGTAAATGGTTGTCAGGGCTTTGGTAGAGAGCTCTGCCCAGGTTAGGGGTGTACTTTTGGCCACGCCAGCTCACAGGAGAGTCAATAAATACTTGCTGTGGCCCCAGTGAAGCCTCTTCTTTGGAGCAACCAATACAATCAACAGCTAATGTCTGTACTTTCTCAATAATTGGATGATGGATCATGTTAGAACAGAACAGCACAGGCCTTTTCTCAGTCTGCTCAGTCCTGCAAGTAGAGTTCATGCACTTTCAAAAAGTAGACTGGGCAGAGACACAAAAGAAAGGAAAGAGGAAAGGAAGAAAGGAAAGAAAGGAAGAAAAGAAGAAAGAAAAGATAAATTCTCATAAGCTACAGATAAGTTTGAGGCAGTCAATCAAGAGTATAAAAATTACTTTTCAATCAAGTTGTGTGTGCAAAACGGTATCTGCAAAAATAAGCTAAGGCTTAAAAAGAAAATCTAACTTTATAACTGTTGCATGTTTGGATGTACATAATGTCAGCAATAGACATTAGATAACCTCTCACAAACTGCCTTGACAAAATGTGAATTATCCTAATGAGTTTAGTGCTATGAAATGCTGGAGTGGCAAATAATTCTTCTTAAAGTTTCACCAGTTGGAAAATAAATAATGTAAAATACCTGGTCATTAAAGTGTCTCATGGAAAAAGAGACTAATACTCAGATATTGTATCATTAGGGCTTGCTTAGACCAGAAAGAACGAGGGAGAAAACACATTTGTTAAGTCAACAGATGATTCTCTAGAAAATATTTTATTTTTGTTTCCTCTACAATATGATGATATCTTCAGAAAATTATCATTAAGAAACACTCGTCAATGTTCAGTTAGTCTAATGAAAAACTATGCAATAGCCACCGAACTGATGCTTAAGACCAGTGCACAAATGTTCAGAAATTATTTTTATTGTACAATGTCATAGTATTGAGAAGCTGCTAATTAAGGTATTATCATCAACTTCCAATTTCCTTTATGAATTAAGAGTCATGTTATGAATTAAGAGTCATGTAATATTTTCAGGAAAGCAATTGAAAAGACAACATTCTTCATATAGAAATAATATAGAAGTAATTTCAGGAACAGCTGTTCTCTTACCACTTTCAGCTACCCCAGTTACAATAATCATCCCTTTTAATTGTTAAACACCTGTCTTTTATTATATTTGATAACAATTCTTGATTCAATTTCCAGTCTATTTTCTGTTTTTCAAAATGTTTTATTTCTCTAATGCCCATTCACATGGTTTATTACCTTAATTACTTTATTTAATCTTGAAAACCCTAAAAAATTATTATGGGATTATATTACCTTAATTACTTTATTTAATCTTGAAAACCCTAAAAAATTATTATGGGCTTAACTGCGCAGGGAAGTAATGTTTCTCCCTTTTAGTCTAAAGCAGTTGCTCTCCAGTCTTTCTGGAATAAAAAAGTAAAAGAAAAAGGTGTCCTGAGAATTAAGAATTTCTTCTCAGTGATAATTATTGATTTGTATGAAGATATAACCATGCTCCTCAAACTGTTGACATTGTAGCATGCCATTGTTGAGCTTGTTGAATGTCTGAGTATTGCAAATAAAAGAAATAAAATTGTGCTAAGGTAATAATTTCTTTCAATAAAGAGCAACAGTGAAGTAGAATCCATAACATCTTATTCTAACTTTCTGTCACATGCTGACCATGAAGAATTATTTTGGTTTTTTTGGGTTTTGGGGATCTGGCCGATCTCAGATAATCATGGCAGGAAATCTTTCAGTCATCAGATAAAGTGTGCCTAAGGGAAAATATTTTCCTCCAAATTATCATCTATTAATATTAACATTAATATTAATATTAATATTAATTCCTCCAAAATTAATATCTAAACTCCTGTTTGCATCTTTCTTCTTTATTTTAATGGAGTTTGGTACTGTGACAAGATTTTCTCTGTGGGGAGTGTTTATGCATCCACGTGTTTAAGTATGAAAGAACTCTACAGAAACAGAAGTAGCAGGTTTTTTTTTTTGTATAAATATTTATACAATGATTAACTGTGAATATTCAAATACCAACAATATGAAGAAAAACACTGTATTCAGACCTAACATTTCACAAGCTAAAAAAAGTTAAATAACAGTATCTCTGTTTACCTGAAAGACTGTTGGATCTCCCATTATAATTATAATATAATACTTGCTGTTTTCAGTGCTGTGAGCCTTTTTTCTCTACACTGATACCTCTGAAATTCACGCAAGCAAGCTACCTGCATAAGATAATTATGCATTTCTATAGTTGAGTGCATTGGTATATCTCAAGGTGTTTTATTAAAGGATGGCATAATTTTTGAATTATACATGATAAAGTTAAGCTAAAGAATGCTAACATTTTTGCTCTAAGACAAGTAGAAAAACTGGCAAAGAGTTTTCTCTCTAAGCTGAATCATTGCAATTATGAGTCTTTCAGTGCCAGCTCTAGGCATTGACATAGAAAGCATTCGCTGACAGCAGCAAATTTCTGGGAATGGCCTCAGCAAGCCTGTGCCAGGATACCTGGAAACACATCTGTGCCACCCTACAACAGATACTGTACAGCTGTGCCCACAGTTATAAGGCATGCAAGCCATAGATCCTAGAGGACCCTGCCCTGGGCCTGCAGCACCCAAAGCTGGTCATGTGCAGCCACAAAATTACAGCAAAGTCAGGAGTTAACCCACAGAAGTTCAACAACATGACAGGTTTCATATCATAATTACTTTTGCCTCTCACCAATATATGCCACTAACTCGATGGCCTTCACACATTATCAGGGAAAAGAAAAATATGGAAAGTGTTAATCGTTTTCAGGGATTTTATTGATGTTTCATTTCCCCAAATTTTCAAATTAATGTACAGGGTGTTTGTCCCTTTTCTAACAATGGCAACCTGGTCTTAAGTTCTACTTTGTCTTCATTAGTGCTACTTTTTTTGTTCAGTTACAGACTTTATGAATCAAGCCAAAAATCATAAGCTGCACTTCAGTAATTGAAAGTTCAATCTCAGTGTTTTTAATGAAAAGCTTCACATCCACTTCTTTAATCATCTTCAGAAGTGGTTAATTCCTTCCAGAGGTGCATTTGTTCTGTTGTCTTTCTGTTTAAGATGTCAGTGGTGTTTTCATTATTAATAACTGGTCTTTAATGTTACAGTTATGCAAGTTAAGTTGAGTTTTAATCACAGCTAATGCTGGCAAATCTTAATCCTGGACAAAATCACAATGCTATATCTCATGGGAGACTTTGAAAATGCTTTGATTTGTTAACTTCCATCTCTTTCTGTGGTTTTTACTGGTCACATAACTGCTAATGAAATGAATAAGAGTTCTTCATAGATCAAG